>JAUCNO010000626.1:4857886-4868574 GCA_032353835.1 Enteromius viviparus | reverse complement strand
TTTTAAATTGAAATAATATTTCACAATATTACAGTTTTTTATGGATTTTTAATCTAATAAATGCAGCCTTGATGAGCGGAATAAACATCTTTAAAAACCATTAAATATCTTGCTGTTCTAAAACTTTTAAACGGTAGTATACATGTAAACAATTTAAAAATATATTTGCTGTATGTGTATGTTTTTGTATATACACAATAAATATACACAGTGCACATTAACAAATGAAATAAAGTGTGCCCTGATTTTTGTTTTGTGTGATAAAAACATTATGCATTTCTGTTGGCACATAC
Organism: Enteromius viviparus; assembly: GCA_032353835.1. Classification (NCBI taxonomy): domain Eukaryota; kingdom Metazoa; phylum Chordata; class Actinopteri; order Cypriniformes; family Cyprinidae; genus Enteromius; species Enteromius viviparus. Next base: position 4,868,281 of record JAUCNO010000626.1, on the reverse strand, counting down.
ATATATTTCTAACATATAAATAAATAATTAAATTTCTTAATTAAAATAAAACAATATAAAAAAAAAAGTATACAGAAAAAATATCTTTAGGGCCTCTGAATGATGATTTATGATGATGATGATGTTTATGTCCTGGGCTGCTGTCTGTTTTAGGGCTCTCCTTGAGATGTTCTCAGGGTTTCAGGAGCGGGATGACTACGAGGATGAGTTGTACCAGGATGATGCGGACTCGAGTTTGTCCGACACTAACAGTGAGCTGGAGTTCCAGCTTTATTCCCAGCTGCACTATAGCGCTGAGACCCAGGAGGACCGTGAAGACTCGAGAGAGGGCCAGTCATCAGTACCACAGACTCAAACACAGCAGGAACCCTTGCCTCCTGCTCCACCTGTAGATGTTATTGTGATTGACTCTGGCACAGAAGATATCACAGTGTCAGACAACACTGAGGAAGATGACAGTGTCTATGCTAAAAAGGGTCAGTCATCAAAACGCTGGAACAGGAAGTTGCAGACTCATAGCCTGCTCTCACCCTCTCTAGCACAAGCAAGAACGAGCTCCCCAGATGATGTTGTTGTGTTGGATTCTGATTCTGATGACAGCTCTTCTGAATCGGTACCTCCTTTTGTGGAGGATATGGATTCAGACTCAGATGGGACGGAGAACTGGATGATCCTGGGCCAGGACAAACAGGATGGAGACCAGAGCATCCAGCTCAACCTCTTCCTACCCGGTAAGGATTTTAGCTAGCCAAGTATTTATGAGCACATTTTATGTTTTTATAAAAGTGTACTCACTATTTTTATCATTATATTTTTTAAATTAAGGCTGTGCATTGGGATTAAAATGCTTATAAGGGTCCAGATTCACCAATACTGTCAGTATTGAGTTCCTTTTTAGATGTAATTTCTCGTAATCTAATTTTATATCTGACACTTTGACTGTATACAGGGTGGGCCATTTATATAAAATGGGAATGGTTGGTGATATTAACTTCATGTTTGTGGCACATTAGTATATACTAACTAGATGAAGTGAGGGGGAAACTTTTCAAGATGGGTGGTGACCGTGGTGGCCATTTTTATTAAGGTGTATCCATATAAATGGCCCACCCTGTGTATTCAAATTGCACGAATTTGGGCTTCTGTTGTATAAACTAAATAGTTCTGTCATCATTTACTCATCCTCATGTCGTTCCATATGACTTTCTGTATGTATTTCTTTTGTGAAATATTTTGAGAGAGGGCTTTTGGTCTTTCTTCAAAATGTCTTCTTTGGTATTCCTCACAAGAAAGAAAGTCATACAGTCAAACAACATGAGGGTGAGTAATAGATAACAGCATTTAGATATTTTTTTTTTTGGGACCTCCATTTATGGCATCTTGTTTTGCGATTACCCTAATTAAAAAATAAATAGTTCACAAAAAAAAAAACTAAGGTATTTTGAATGTTTGTGCTTCTCTTTTTCATACAAGAGATCTATTAACAGGGGTTATCAAGATTCAAAATGAGCATAAAATTAGCCCTAGTGACTTGTACGCTGTAAACCATGCCTTTTAACTTCTCAACCTAGGTTTGAAAATAAAAGTACTTCTAAAGGTCATTGCACAATAAGTCCGAAATGTTTGTAACTGTTTTTTCCATATTCGTCATTTTTCAAATAAAAATGCTTGCTATGGATGCGAAAAAGAATAACATAATCGAACCTAATTCAATTTTTTTTTATGATGGACAGAAGTTTTGGAGACAGTGTGTAAATGTTATTGACTTAATGTCGCATTGACCCTTACTCTTTATTTAAGGGACTAATTCTCACTATTATATATCATACTTGCTTATTAGCATGTGCATTAACATATTGGCTTATTATAAAGCACATATTCTGCATGACCATATTCTACATCCTAATTCTGCCTAATACCTAAACTGAACAAATGCAACGCTGACTATTAATAAGCAGCAAATTAGGCAAAAGTAATAATTAATGGTTTGTTATTAGACCTTAAAATAAAGTGTGACCGAATACAAGAGTGCATACTGACATTCTCTCAGTATTTTTTTGAATTATTATTGTTTTTTTATAAATGACTTATTCGCCTGTTTTATTCTTGATTGATTTATTTCTATTTAAATGTTTTTCCCAGGCAGTGCTGAATCATGTTGTGCACAAAAGCCTGATTTTGTTTAAGAAAACAAATATGTGTGCGTGTGTTTCTTTTAAGGTGTTAGCTTGTTAGTCAGTAGTTGTATCGGGTTGCCTAAAGGGTTTGCAGGCCAGAGCACCTGTGGTCTCCATTCATGTTAATGTAAGCACAAATTTGTGTTCATCCTCAATGCATATGGCTGTATGTGCATCCTAATCAATGAATCCGACGTCTCATCCTCATGCGTTTGTTGTAAAGTTACTCTGCCGATTGAAACGACTAGGTGTGTGCGTGAGCACACGCATCCAACTTCACGTGAGTAAAGTTAATTTGCATGCCTGTGAGAACATGCAGGAAAAGCAATGAGGGAATATTTCTGTGTATGTAGAGGGAAAAACAAACAAAACATAACAAACCTCCTGTCAGAGAGCGTGAGCGAGGGAGAGAGAGACTTTAATCATAAATGAATAAAAATGTCTTTGCAAATCTCTCCAGATCTACACATTAGGTTAACCTGCAAAGCTCAGCAAAGCAGCAAACCTCTCTCTCTCTCTTTCTCTCTGTTTGTTTGTTTCTTTCCTTCCTCTCTTTCCTTTTTTCCTCAATCCTCCCTGAAAGTGTTGTCCTCATTTCCATTTGGAGACTCCTTCCTGTTCCTATTATTCATTTTCTACTCTTTCTCCTCTCTTTCTTTTTATCTAGTTCTCCCCTTCAAATACAGAGCATTTCATTGTGTCTTTTCTCCTTCTTTCGCTCCATCCATCCATCCTTCTCTTCTCTCTCTTGCTTATTTGAAAGGTGACTGGAGGAGTCTGTGGGCTGGTATTTCTGCTCTGTCGGTCATGCCTCTCACACTCATGTGCAGAGGGGGCCTTCTTCTGCCCTGGCCTGCTTTTGTTACCCAGAGAGAGATTCAGTGGAGGATGAGAGAGAGAGAGAGAGAGAGAGAGAGGGGAGGGGTACAGAGGGATAAACAGGGGGTGGAGGGAGGAAAGGGGCAGCTCTCTGTCTCTCTTTTTCTCTTCGGTGTCTCTGATCTCTGGGGCTTGACCCCGCACTCCAGAACATGTGGGTCACACAAGGGAGGGGAGCTGGTAGGAAGTGGCTAGAGAGGTTGCCGTCTGCCTGTGCAGTTACACATCTTAAAGCCAGAGGTTTCCTTTGCCGGGTTAACTGTGGTAGAGCTTGACAAAAGATGCTCGAGTGAGGTGGAAGTGTAGGTGAGGGATTTGTTTTTTTTTTTTTTTTTTTTTTTTTTTTTAGCAAAAATTTATTTGAATGGACTTTTTTTTTTTTTTTTTTTTTTTTTTTTTTTAGCAAAAAGTGAGTTGAATGGACTTTTTGTTTTTAAAAAAAGCTGTTGTCAGAGTGGGACTTTCTTGATAAATTTTGTCCTAGGGCCCAAAAATTCAAATGATGTTCTTAACCATAATTCATTTTATCATGGTATATTTATCACACACACTTTTGGGGCCTATGATATTTGATTTTAAAAAAAATTTCTTATACTCATTTTTGTTTTGTTTTTTCAATAAAAATGATTTTTGTGACTGCAAAGCTGTCTGATTTTCATCAGATGTTACTCCAGTTTTCAGTGTCACATGATTTTTCAGAAATCATTATAATATTGATATTGATTGAATATGATTTGGTGCTCAAAAAAACATGATTTATTTTTTTTTTTTATGAATGTTCAACAGAACATTATTAACTTAACATTATGGCATCATAAATGTCTTTTACTCTCACTTTCAATCATTTTTATGTATCTCTGGTGAGTACAAAAATTTATTTATTAAAAAAAATATTTGAATAGTGGCGTTCAACACATTCTGTAATGTAACACCTTGTAGAATATTGCTTAAATATCAGCCATGCTCCTGTAGCTCTTGTGTCATTTTCAAAATCACGTTTTAAATAGTTAATAATTAAATATTATATAATTTTGAATGAACAGAATTCAAATATTTAAAAACAAAAAAACAAAAACTAAAACACAGTATGGAAATTAACACATTTTCACTATTTAACATTTCCTGTCCTGTCATGCTATATAGGGGATGAGGGAATTTGTTTAGTTTGTGATAAACAGGTAAAAAGCTTTGATTAATTTAATTTGAGCACACAGACTCACACTCTCACTCAAATCCAATTCTCTTCTTAAGTATGTAATGTGTCACCCGAACAATATACAGTCATATTGCAACAAATCCAATTCTCTTTGGTTGTTAGTGCTGATGTTACTGTATGGTAACAGATAACACATACTGCACGACAGAGGATGATTTAAAGAATGGTAGACATTCAAAGAACACACAAACCCAGGGACTGATAATGTGTTTATATCAATTGAAGTGAGATAGTAGTATTTCAGATCATCCATCTATAAGACAGACAGGTAGGTGGAAAAGTGTAACAATGGCACAAAGAGACAAAAACATCCCAAAAATCCCTCCCAAATATCCGATTTGTCCTTACAGTCCAGCACACACAGGTTATCTCTCTGAATCTATCTGACTTTAGGATGCAGGAATGGAGGGGGGCCCTTGGACCCCACTCAAACGGAACAGACAAGAAAAAATGAGAGCCTCAAAAAAAAAAAAAAAGAAAGGAGGGGAAAAAACTCTGCAAAGGGGGGCTCTAAACTTGAATTAGAGTTGTCGAGCCTTCCTCAGTGGTCACACTTTCTTTTTTCTTCCCCCTTTGTGCCTTTTTAATTTCCCTTTCCCCCTTTTTATCTTTTTTCCACAGTTTTTTTGCCCTCCCCTTTTCCGTTCTCTCTGGTTTTTCGCCCCGTGAACACCAAACTTTGTCATTAGGCTGGACTAAAGCAATGGCAGCAGATGGGCATTAGTTTAAGCTGAATGCATGGGTGTTTGAAAGAGAAGTGTCTTTAAGTGTGTTTGATATACTGCAGGGCGTAAGGTAAGATGTTAGCTATCCATCTCCCTCTTTTCTTTGTCTTAAGGCTTTTGAAATAGCATTACTGCTTATTTGTAGTTGTGAATCGTTCTGTTTTAGCTTTCTTTCTCTGTCTGTTGTGACTTGACTGCCATTTTCACAGTAGTGAACGTGGCCTTGTCACTCACTGTATCCTATTGGTTGTAGTTTTCTCTTGCCGTCATTTGCCTCGTTCTCTCTCCGTCTCCCTCTTTTCCTTGTATTTCCCTCTCACTCTGTTTAATGTGGCCACACCCAGACCTCCACCAATAACTGACAGCTGTCAATCACCTTTACTTTCCTTTCTCTTGCACTTTGACTACTGTTTTAGTCTACATGGAAATGTTCATATGGAGAAGCAATGGTTATATAAAAAGCGTTCATCTTAATATACAATGCTACATTTTTGGAAGCCATTTGGCAACAAAAGCTGTTTATTTGATCAGAAATACAGTATAATTGGTCAAATTATTCCTGTTAGGGCAAAGCTGAAATTTTTAACAGCCATTGCTTAGTGTTACATGATCCTTCAGAAAACATGATTTGGCGCTCAAAAAACATTTCTAATTATTATCAAATATGATATAAGATATTTTACTATCGCTTTTCGACAGCGTAATGCAATCTTGGTGAATAAGTGCAAGAATGTTTATATATATATATATATATATATATATACATTTTTATTTATTTTATTTTTTTTTAACAACCACAATTTTATATAAATCAGTTTGAGAGAGCAAAGAGATTCCTACAACATCGAGTTGAGATTATAATATGAAAGGAGTTTATATTGGAAAATATCATATTTGCTATTGATATAAAACTCTTAAATTTTGCATATGTGTGCATTACGTTTACATAAAAAAAATTACAGTTCAAATCAGGAATCTTGCATTCAGTTTTAGTAGAGAAAATTGTCTGTCCATGTTTTGTTAGGCTACTAGACCTTATAGTTTGTGTTTCTTCATGCAATTCCTCCATATTTATGTTTTATGTACCTTTTTTAACACATTGAACCGTGCTTTGAGAAGAGCTTGAAGGTAAGGTGAATATGAATATGAATGTGCTTGTTTTGAATACACAATCAATAGAAGAGTGCATCATTACGGATGGTTCACAATGCTTTAGCTCGAGACGCTGGCGGTCGGGCCGGAGAAATGAGACTCTGTGTTGTGTAACTTGTGTTGCTGAGTGCTAGAGAGTGAAGGTGTTTTATCTGCAGGATTTATGAAGACTGCATAGTGCTACAAGATTCTAGCAGCGGTGTGTGTGTGTGAGGCGTGGCAGCTGTGGGAGGTGATATGTGTCTGTAGGTCTGTGTGTGTGAGATTGGAGGGCTTTTTGGGGTGTAAGTTTGTGTGTGTAATACAAGTGGTGCTGGTTTGTGTGTGTTATTGTGAGCATGTGGACCGGGAAGTGTGTGTGTGTGGCAGGGATAGGCATCAACTCTTATCTGGGCACAGCAGTGCCACTTCAGCTGAAACACCACACCCATTTCTCCACACGACGTGTTTGAACAGACGCCATGTCCTCACACAGATTTGCCATAAAATCACAGCACAAGGCTTTTATATATATATATATATATATATATATATTTAGCAAAGACATTTATTGGTTGTTTTATTGTACAAATAGTATGTCATTCTTTTTACATTTTTATTGTAAATGTGCTTTTTTAAATATCATTATTACAAAATATATATTAATATAATGTTATAAAATAGGCGTTTATGAAATAAAATCAAAACACAGTCAGATTTAGAATTATATGTTTTGGTCATAACATTTATCAAATTTTACAATTTATTTGTTTGATATTGTTCCTGCCTATTCAGAATATAATTTTTTTTCTCTTGTATTCTACATAATCAAACCTTTCAATTTAGATGCAAATTGTTTTCAGTGTTCATATTTGTAAAATATAAATTTTTGATTGTTATTTTGCCTAATTACACATCTTATTCTTTTTCTGTGCAGACAGTCACTCTATTGTATAATTTCCGTAGTATCATTACAGTCCATTGATTAGTGACTCTAATTGGAGTATCCTGTTTTCAAGGGCAGTCTAACCAACTCCCAGAGGTCTGTTATTTATTATAAACCCTTTCATCTATTCAAACAGTAAATGTTTTCTCTATAGCAGATCTAAAAAGAAATAGGTATCCATACTGTAGTCAGAGGTATGCCTTAACTCACTTTTAGTACACTAGCTTTTTTTAATGCAATTATTGAAATACTATTGTCAATTAATCAACCGCCACTGCAATCCCTATAGCCATATTTGATCAGTTTATCATTATAAGGTATTGATTTTTTCACATTCTCTGTGTGTTAAAAAGTTGGCATGCATTTCAGCTGCTGCTATCTTGTTTGAACCGTTTTTGTCAGGATGGTTCTCTTGATCATAAAAAAAAAGTAGTAACAACACGACTGACTGAACTTTTCCCTTAAATCGAGAGAATCTCATCAAACTTTTCCAACAGATTGTAATTTTTCATCGGGCCGACAAAGAAAAGCTCAGCTCTTTCTTCACGAATGGCCAGTGAACTACGCTATGAGTGTGGGCAGCGTAATCCTGTTTGAAAGGTCTGCGTGTGTTCCTGGTTGGACGTCTGGCGTTTTGGGTGGGCTCTGCATGGGACAGCAGGTATCCTTAATCATGTTACGTTGTGTGGGGTGTATTTTTGAGAAGGGGTTAGCTGGCAAGCTCCCATCCCAATTTCATACTAAATGGTCACACACCAGGTTTGATTAGAGAAGGCAAGCCTGAGGTACCCAGCCCCGGTCCATTGTCATAGTTTCTGTCAGTGGTGCAGAGCGGCAGGTCTGTGCATTTAAAGCAACAGCGCTGTCTGACCGTAGTTATTCTGTTGAAGGAATTATACACTCCATTTTCTGCAGGGTTTACGTAGAAGTGAATAAGCATTTTGACTGTGGTAACCTGTGTGTTTATATTCAACTTTATTTTTTCTTCTATATATATAAATAATTACACATGTAGTGTCCCTTAATAATGTATTTATTAATATTCTGCCTTCCTTTTTTAAGTTTGATCTATTCACCGGTGGCTCTAAATGAAGTCATCGGAATATTTATTATTAATGTATTTTGTTAGGAGAGTGTTTTTTTTTCTCCCAGAGTGGGTTAAATCTGAATATTGTGTCTGTTCCTCTGTGATTATCTTCACCACACAAAGATGCGTCGCTGTCCCGGAAAACCTCAAGTCCAACATCTGTGTTTGTTTTCGCAGGTGCTCATTTGGTTTGATGCGAACGTTTTTTCAATATAGAATATTTGTGTGGGCTGTTTTGAGACAAAGTGTAGTGGAAAAATTCCCCCCACCCTCTAGCCTCTGCCGTTAATTCCACACACTGTATATATTTTTCACAGAATTATTCAAATATGATGACAAGATGGTGCTCGGAAAACAGAAAGTGCATGTTTAGCTTTTTTTTTTTTTTTTTTTTTTTTTTTTAAGAAGAGAAATTGAGACCACAAAAATTCTTATTTGATATTGTGTGTCCAGAGGTGAGAGGTCCACTTTCGTTTCAATGGTACTGTGACTTGCTATCTGTATGATGACAAAAATGCTGAAATGAGTTATGTGGGTAGTATAGAATGAATATGAATGAATTATTCGCATTCAGACTAATATTGTAATTTGTGTTGAAGCCGATTTAAGTGTAATCCAAGCCACAATATTATGGTTAAATTTCTGGCCTGTGCATACGATTGTTTTTTCTTGTTTTTTTTTTTTTTTATTGTCTGGCTTGATTATCATTCTGTAGTACCGGCCCTCATAAGTTGTGTCTCTGTGCGGGGGGGAAACTTCACTGAGGGAGGAAAGGTAATTGCAATTACCAATAAAATTCATTATAATTAAGCAGTCATTTAATATAAAATCAAATTATTGCCTTGGCGACAGAGGACTGGGGCACCCCAGTGAGACCTGATTAATTTTTTTTTTCACTCCCTTTCAGCACAACTGTAACTTTTAAATCACTCTGTCTCTTTGGGTGGGGTGTTTGGGTAAGGGGTATTTATTAAAACTGAGCCAATATGATGATTACCTAACTGTTTGGAGTATTTATTAGACTGTAGACTATTATATTAGAGATTATTAATAGAATTTCATTAGACTGGTGCAAAGTGAACAGGGAAAATGTTGAATATTGTGGCATGTTTAGTAATTGGGTCTATACAGCAACTACTGTATGTATAGTTATATAACCGCTAACAACCGATTTTCAAAAAAGAACAACTTTACATTACATGCATTTGCTATAGTAATAACAGTAAATGATGCACAGTTATAAACAACTAGTATTAAATCTATTAATAATATTACTAAGTATTTATTTATGTAAATATGTTCTAATAAAACGTCATTCTGTATTGCTTTCTAAATGCATTAGTGATGATTGAAATTCACTTATTTAAATATTAAATAAACACTTTCATAAGTTTTGAAACTAGAAAGAAGAAGTATCACTGAAAGTCATACTTTATCATTTATATAATTCACATAATTGATTTTAGTAGACATGTTGCAATATTTGTTTCTCTCATTTATTTGTTTTTGTTTGTGACTGTACTGATCTCTCCACTTGAGCGGTGGGATGTTTGTGTGCATTTCATTTTATGCCAGTCGGTCTGTGTCTCACTGTTACTAATCTCTCAAGCCTTCTTAACTCCCTTAGGGACCTTCCGGAAAACGCCACCTCACTATTATTAGGGTCTCTTTTGCATATCGAGGGAGCTGCTCTCAATTGTGTGTGTGTGAGGGAGAGAGTGAAAGTGCACCAAAGTGCAAGAGTTTTCCTTTTTGTTGCGCCAACTGTTAAACTGAACTTGTGACATCAAAAACAACTTCATAACTACGTTTACTTCTCTGGTACAACTACTGAGAGGCAGACAGAAGGAAAGAAAGGAAGAAACTAACAACATAAAACAGTCATCTATTAACACTCCCTTAGGAAACTATATTTACCACAGTTTGTTCATTGTAACTATTGATATGTTATTAGTAGTAAGAAGTAGTCAATTCAAGTAAATACATGATGGTTTCATATTACCATTGTGACAGTTTTTCTTTTAATGTTTTTTTATTTTATTTTTTTTTTATATGATATTAGCCATATATTAATGCTCCTCTAAAATTGTATAATTGTATATATTTGCTACTAATTTTGTAATTTTGATATAAATATGTGTGTATATATGCACACACTAGGGCTGGGCGATATGGCTGAAAACTGTATCACGATATCAGTGTTTCATATCGGTCGATATCGATATGTATCGATG
>JAUCNO010000626.1:4847157-4857374 GCA_032353835.1 Enteromius viviparus | reverse complement strand
TCGGACACATTTTTTATTGATATCGATCATTTGCCTATCGCGATACATATCGTTATCGTTTTATCGCCCAGCCCTAGCACACACACACACACACACACACATATATATATATATACATTTTATTTTGTTCTATGGCATTATGGCATTGATCATTTAATAACACTCCTTTTAAGAAATAATATTTATTATAGGTCTTCGAATGTAACTTTAATCACCTAGTATTTAATGTAAAAAAAATTACTGTAATTTTTTATGTTATAATTTACATTTCATATTTTTATATTTCAAATTTTTACATTCATAAACCTTTCAATCTGAGACCTGTTAGGTTTTTGGTTATTTACGATTGTGCCCAAGCACTCCATATTAAAAATGTTGTCACTATAAACCTCAGAAAGTCTTGTTGCGTTATATAACCGACAATATTTATTTTATGTAGTGAATGATTTTAAGATGTTTTGTTATTCATTGAAGTCTTTGGAAAGCTTCCGTCCCCATAGATTTCTATACTTCATACAATAATACAAAAACGTATCAAATAATCCTCCAACATGCAGAAATAATGAATCCCGCTTTCATCTGCTGGGATTTTAAGCTTGAAAATTTCTGGTCGTAACTCATAATGACATGGAGATGTAAAGCTTTGAGTTTCTTTTGCTATCTACGGCCCAAGCTTACAGTTGATTTAGCTGTGAGCTGCGATAGCTGACGCTGGAGCGGAGAACCTGGCTGGTAGATTTTGGTTTCATTGGTAGAAAAAGGCTGATATGTTCATGAGGCGACAGTCAGGAAGCCATTTTTCTCATATCGTTTCACCTTCTATTTACTGTCACTGCGATTGCTGCATACGCCAGACATATTGCCAGTTTATCTTTCCACTAAAATCCAATAATGTTTTTGCTAGCTATCATCCTCATTATAACGTAGGTTCTATTATATTATTATACAAGATTAAACTTAAGCCTTTCTTTGAGTAAATAATAGCTGTAACAGCATAAACCCCGTTTTAAAAAAAGGGTTTACTTTACATGAATGAGAATGAAAAAACGTTTTTTTTTTTGCTTTTGCTTTTTTAAAGCCTTATGTTGTCTGTATAGTTATATTTATTTATTAATTAATTTTATGTATGTATTTTTTTTTTTTTAAGCAATCCATTAATAATTCAACAGCCCCTGCTGTTTTTATTTTTATTGATTGTTTGATTGGAACAGCTCTTTTGCCAATTGGCAGATCTGGCAGAGAAGTTGTCATTAAACAGAAAATGTATACTGTTTTTTGTGACGTATATCAGATTGAATCTGCTTTTCAAATGATTTGACCCACCGGGAATTGATTGGATCATTGAATTGTTGTTATTTAATCATTTCATGCAAGTGAAAGCTGAAGTCTTTCATAATAACATTGCTATATTCCATAAAATATTAATAGTCTATTTAGATATCACACTGACTTTAACCACCTGTACAATCTTGTGTATGGCATTGAGTTTATCTTGTTTGTGAAATAGTCAGAAATAGCTTTAAGACAGGGCGTCCATTTAGCATGCTAGTTAACTTATAACCTGTACACATCTTTTTTTTTTTTTAAGAACTTCTGATTACTCAAATCAAATGCTCACTTGTATGAGAATGTCCCTCCCCTAAAATACCTTCCTTTGAGCAGCAAATAGCAAAATAAAGATCAATGGCTTTGACAGAATTAATGCCTATTGGCCAGCACTATCCACAACCCAAACTTTCCTTACAAAAGGAAATCCATCAACACAGAAGAGTATAATACGCTTGTCAAGCGATTTCACTTGGTGTTTATTGACATGGCTCCTATCCCACAAGTCTCTCTACTTCTCTCTGGGTGATTTCCAGATGGCATTTTGCACCTATGAAGCTCCATACGAAAGCAGGCAAAGCAAAACCAAGCTCACTTCCCAAAGCATTTTTAATATTGCTGTTTCCTCTAAAACCTGTGGTAATTAAGACATTATCTATTAATTTGAAACTTTTAGTTACTCAGGAGATACACAAAAACTGTATCCAAAAAGGACATGTAACCCATAAATGAAAATTCTGTCAGCATTTATTCATCATCACATCAGGTACCAAACCTGTACACGTTTGAACACCAGGTATTTAAAAACATGCTTTGGTCACCATTAACTTTCATTGTATGGACAATGACAGTAGAAACATTGTTCAAGACGTCTTTTGTGCTCCACAGAAGAAAAAGTCTTGCAGGTTGCGAAATGAGGGTCAGTAGATGATGATGGAGGATTCATTTTTGGATACCACTAATAGCAGCAGATTTTGCTGCAGTCAAGGAGTCTTTGTGTACCAAATGAGCACACAGTAATGTCCTGCACCCTTCAGAGTATTCAGTCTGTGCTTGCCCTCCAGAGTGAGTAGGGCAAAGTAATGCTCACTTTTGAATGGATTTTGCTGTCTATCTGTCTATCTCCTCCTTCCCCTCGCTCTCTCCCTCTCTCTCGTTTTCCCGAAGTGCGGTGATCAATAGTAATTGGGTTGCCGCTGCTGACCAGCTTAGTGGCCCGGTGGACCAGCGGAAGGAGAAATGGAGAGTGTTTACGAGGTACTGAGCGTGACTGACTTCCCTCCGCAAATCTCTCCATATTTATTCAGCATTAGGCCTAATCTAAAAATCTTTCTTTCTCAACCCCCTGTTTTATATATATATTTTTATTTTCCGCTTCTTTCCCTCTCTGTCTCTGTCATGCACCAAAGCGAGAGACAGAGAGAGAGAGAGAGAAAGAGGTCTGGAATGTAATCCTTTTTGAGGCTAAACCACCGGTACCTTTGATGGCATATTTAATAGATTTTTCCCATAAAGGCTTTGCCTTAAGTGACTACATTCAAATAGAGAGGTATTAGTGAGGGCATTAGGCATACGTTAAGGTGTATTAAAGAAACCTCCTGTTGTTCATATAAATACGTTCAATTCAATTTGCAGATCTCTTTTGGTGTAATGGGATTTTCTGATGTATGGTGCAAGGGCATTTTAGGGTTATATATGCACCTTACCTGCTATTTTGTAGTAGTTACTTTTTAAACAGAAATGCACATAAGCTCACTTGTTGTTTGAAGTCATTTCAATTTCTGAATGGAAATATCTGCATTTAAGTTAAAAATTGAACATTTTTGGCTTTGGAGATGATGTTGTTTGTATTTGACAGTCATCAACCAATGCTGCAGTAATAGCATTCAAACAATGCAGGTCAGACAGATTTTCTTAAAAATGTATTTATAAAATGTACTGAGTTCGAAACAATGTTTGAATGGAATAAAGTAGAACTGCATTAGCAGTTTGGCAAAAAAAAAAAAAAAAAGTTTAAGGAATAAATGTAGTTTGTTTTTTTGGCACAAACTGTGTATAGTAAGCTTTTAAATATACTACTTTAAAGAAACAAAAAGACACCAATAAAAAATTATAATTTTTGTTGCCAATGCCACCAGAAGTGATAAAGTTAAATTACAGGACTCTGTAAATCATATTTTGAATTAATTAAGCAAAAGTAGGGCTGTAAAATGGATTCAAACTAATTCAAATTGTTATATGGACTAGTGATTTTTAGTTTTTTTTTTCAACCACAAAAATAAAATTTAACTCTGTATGTTTTTTTTGTTCAGGTTTTTTTTTCTGTTTATTTTACTGCACTTACCACGTCCCATCGCACTAAATAAGGACATGAACACATGAATTTCATCTCCAGAGCTCTTCACAAACATTTCACCTTTTTGTTTGAGAAAAGCTGTCATGTACGCACAAAATCAAAGGTGTTCACTGCAACCTTCCAAAATAAAAGTTTGGTTTAACTTAAAGAAATGATAACAGAAATAAAGCCAAGACAAAAAAAGGAAAAAAAATGTAACTAAAACAGATTTTATAGGACCCTAATATTGTTGAAATTGTACTATTGCATTTTTAAAGTTTTATGAATTCGATTATTCAAATTGAGATAACTCACATCCAAAATGCACAATTTGAAAAAAAAAAAAATAGCAAAACAGATTCCATAGGGTTCAAAAAATTTTTCAAGGATAACTATCTATTTTCTCCATCTTTTTATGGGTTTAGAAACGGTAACATTTCAATTAATTGATAAGCAACCCAAGTATTTGCTGGTCGATACACTGAATTTTAATTATTAAAGGTGAAAAAAATCCTCAATTTATTTCAGGGGCAATCAAAAAATGTAAATATCAAATAAAGAAGTTAGCAAACTTTTTTGCTGATTTGTTAAGGGTTTCCATTGGAAGGATGCAGGATGTTGTGATGTCAGGTATAAGGTCTGAGGGCCTATCGTTATCATATTAAACACACATTCAAATGGGCTTGTCAGTTGGGTTTTCTTTTGGATGTTATTACCTGTCAAAGGCTAAGAAAAACAAAGTCAGATGGAGGGATGACTAGAGTGAGAGATGGATGGGTGGAGAGATGAATGGTTTCTGAGAAGTAAATGTAGGCCTGCCTGTCATCGTATGCAAACCATTTTATCCTTTCACTGCACTAATTATTACTATAAATTGATGTATACGTTGTGCAATTTTACTGAACATTTAAGGATGCTAAATAAACATCAAACAAAAGCCTTCCTCTAGTAATCTGCATAGTCTGACTGTATTGGAGGAAAACAGCTGAAATTCGAACCAACATAATGAATAAACAAGAGCTCAGAATAACAAGGGAAGACCTGATAAATGAGAATTACAAGCGGGAGAATGAGCTAGAAGGAAAGGGAGGAATGCCCTGGGGAAGAGAGTGAGGTGAAGATGGACAGGCAAACCCTCTCGTTACACCTTCTCTCTCTTTCTCTGTCGCTTCCTTTGCCCCCCTCCTCCCCTCCCCTTTACCCCTCTTTCACCCAGCCATAGCCCCACCATCTGTCTCTCCCCTTCCCTTCGCCTCCACGCCTGACATCTTTCAGCCTTTTTTAATCTCTTTTTGTTTGATGGAATTTAATGTGACTGTTTAAAAATTAGACATCGTCTCAGTCTGCGTTTATTAGTAACGCTAAGCTATAGTAATGAAACTGAAATCACCCTTTAGAAAAATTACCTTGGTTTTATTTCAGTAAGTAACACTAAATAATAATGGTATTTGGATAGAAGTGTTCATGCTAATTCATACTAAATAATCTGTTAGGGAACTGAGAGAATCCGCTTTTTTTTTTTTTATTGACGGGCAGCTTAAAACAGTATTTTTATTGAAAATATTTAACATTTTGTACAGGTTTATTATTTAAATCTTCAATAGACAGAAAATGCTACAACAGTTATTTCTTCAAAAAAAGAAATTGTGTTTACAATTGTGCATTTGCAAGATAAGTATTGTTTCTCGACAGGCATTTATTGTAAGTGGGTTTTGTTGTATTCTGTACAGTTTCAATAATTAATGATGATGTATTTAACTAGGAACATTCCATTATGCTATTTATTTATTTATTAAAACTGTGGCTGTTATGCACTTAGTACAATTAAACTGCGACTACTCATGAATTATTGTTTTGTGATCACTTGTCCGAAAACTTGTTCTCGGCTTTATATACTTTATAAGAAATAAAAAGGAAATGGAAATGTGTCTTTTTTTTACGCTTCCTGTATACCAACAGGGGATTTAGATTTTTTTTTGAAGGATTCTTTGATGCACCGTTTGTGGAAACGCCACATTTGTAGCGTTTGTTTCAATGCAACGGTTATTTTTACGCGTGCTGCTTGCTGTCAATCTGGTGGAACTGAACCCCACCCAAACTCATATTTTATTCCAGGTTGTCCGAGCTGAACAGTGCAGTCCTCCCAGACCCCCCCCGTGGACTTTTTCTGGGATCTCTTGTGGGAAGAGTAGAAATAATTCCTATTGTCTTTCATTATAATTCAAGACTGAGATATCGTTTTTAATAATGCCAGCTTTGTTTCCTAATCTAATTTGTGTGGTTGTATTTAATGTGTGTGTGTGTGTTCTGTTCCCACCTGTTTTATATCCATCCTATATTGTTACCACTTTTTCAAGTCCAATGATGGGCTACGGGCAGAAAAAAAACCCAAATTAGAATCTTAAAGCGCTATTATTTAATTACCCCAATGGCTATGGATTTGCTCTGTGTGTGTGTGACTGAAGAGGGCGATAGAAAGGGCAGGATTATTCTGCTTTTTCAATTTACAGAAGCCCCACTGCCCACACACACCCCCTAACACCCCAGACCCATAACATACACACAAACACACACACATGCACACACTTCATCAGCCCCCCCCCTAACCGCTGGAAGATAAAACAGCATTATGGTAAATTCCACTTAATGACAAATTTTTAATTTGCTGAACACGGCTGTCTCTCGCATCCCTCGTGTGTGTGTCTGTGTGTGCGCGTTCACGTTTTAGTTAGTGAGTGAATGAAAGGGAGGCCTAATTACAGTGTGGGTTGGATGGGGGGGAAGAAAAGCCCTCTTCTCCTCCTATCACGGCGATAAGGGAAAGGGAATGTAGCCGATTAATGATGGTGTTTATCTCTTTTCATATAATAACAATCATGAAAAGTCGATCTGCCCCTCAGCCTGACAGAAAAACGCTCCCAGAGGAGAATTTTCATCAGAATGAAATTGAAGTCGCAAGCTACTGGTTTTATTAAGTATTTCATTTTTCCTTCTCGTGTGTTTGTGCGTACATGGACGGTTTGGAATATTAAGTCTGCTTGTTGTGTGATGGGGATGTTTCCAGGGTCATTTCAATTTAAAATATTTTTTTTGTAAACTCACCAAAAGATGCGGAGACTCTGAAGAGTTTGAGTATTAATTTTTTTTTTTTACATCTAGCTTAGGACATGTTCATATAGAGCATACCGTGGAATATACAGCATTGTTTTAATCATGATTCTGATTTAAGAGCCTCTTTTAACAAACTTTTTTTACATAGCAAACCATATGTGCTAGCAGAATGCACAGTTTACAATGATAGATAGATAATTTATAAATAGATAATTTGAGACCTGTATGTAATATTTCTTCATGAGTGCACTTTTACAAACATCAAACTATGTGCACTAGAAAAAGCAGAACACTGTACAATTAAAGACAATTTGCATTTGAAATGTCAGTTTTGAAATATACATGTTGACAGATTGGCGACTAGTAATACTGTTCTTGTATCTTGCATACATTCAGTAATGGGCTCATATATAACACATGCTAGCTCCAAAGCTGCTGCAGTGACAGATCAGTAGTATTATATATAAGCATATGCATAGTGTCTTAGTGCTGTTATCATTTGTATGGCAGGACAAGCTGTGGGCATATTTCTCTGGTGGGCTCTTGAAGCAGGTTTGTCACGATCAGTCACTCGTCACAGACCTATAGTCTGAGATGTGCATGTGCACACAAGCTGTTTCTATCGATGCACGTGCAGCCTGACTACCAGTACATAACCCAGTATACATTATTTGCATCATAATTTGTCGTCAATTTTTTTTACCCCGTTGTATCATTTTCTAACATTACAGGATACGGATAGCTTACTGTAATCACTCTTAGTTTTATATGTGCGTTTTGAATGTTTGCAGTGCATAACAGTGAATTATGTATTTTCAGTATACTTTATCATGGAACAGAAATGAGACCATGGCTGACCAGGCTATGAAGGTCGTAAACCGACACAAAATCAACACTAGTCCAGAAGATGAATTTATTAACTTATTTTATTGAAAGAAATGAACACAATATATTTGGAGTCTTCTGATGCTGGTGGCTTTGTGTTAACGGAAAGGTTTTATTCACAGAAAATGTTTGAGCTGGAATTTCAGAGCTACATTGTGGAAGTTTTGGAAATAAAAAAATAAATTGGATTTGTTTGTAGTCCCCTTTGGAGCTTGGCAGGCCTTTGGTCACTGTTCTGAAAAGAGCAGCATTGACGTTCTTCATCATTTCTTCTTTTGTGTTTCACAGAGGTACATACAAGTTTGGAATGACTTGAGGGTAAAGAATGGCAGAATGTAGTTTTGGTGAACTCCTAGATAGACCGTCTGTATCTCTTTTTTTTTTTTTTGGTTGAAGGCTTTGTTTTTGTTTTTTTGTCCATTAACTTGACATCAGATTACCAAGTACAAAGAGTCATGTTGAGTGTGTGCATGTGCTTTTCTCAATCCCATGTGACTTTCTTCCCTTATCTCCTGTCACTTACCCGTCTGCCACTCTGATTGGAGCGTATGGTTGCCGTGTGGTTGCCGTGCTGTTGCCATACCGCGCCCCGCTGGGCAGTAATTGAGCCCCCTTTGGGTTGCAAGAGGCAACGGTACATTGACAGACAGGTTTGGCCACCTGCCCCACCTCCCCCTTTAAACTGGGAGTCAGGAATGCCAGGAGCGTGGCAGCTTGCTCCGTGTGCCATGCCGAATCTTGGGAAGGGGGCACCACTTTGGCCACATGCCCCAGTATCGTGTTCTACCTGCAGAGTGGGTGTAATATGAACTGATTGTCAGATTGTGTGGCAGACTTGGGGGTATGCTTTCTGTACATCTTCATTGACAAGTGTTTACCTGGCTGTCCAATTTTCATTTTCTATTTTCATGAAAAAGCCTATTAGAATTTCTACTGACTAACTGGCTTTTTTAAACAACAAAAACTATCTACAAGGTCTTTTATTATTTAAAAGAGGGGTCATAAAATGATCATGGATACTGTACTTGTTTATTACATACTTATACCAGCATACTCCAGGTCATAATTTGTAAATTAGTTAATATGATTAAAGTGTTGACCTTTTTGTCACGTTGCACTATTATATGCCTTCAGAAGAATTGCAATATGGTGCACAAGTCATATGGACTACTTTTAATTTCATACACTCAAAGTAAAGGTCGCAAGGTTTTTGAAGCAATGCCTTAAATTAAATATTTTATGTTCCCCCAAAGAACCTTTTAATGAACATTGATTTTCTTAGTGAGAAGAACAATTGAATTATAAAAACCTTTTACACTTTTTCAATATAAAAAACTTCTGTATTTAAGTTTTTTTTTTTTTTTAAATGGTTCTTTTTAACAGTAGTTCTATAGGCTATTGGTTATTTAGTGAATTCTGATTTCTCTGTTAAAATTGATTGAGGCATACAAGGTTGAAATGACATAAGGGTGAATAACTAATGACTTCAGATTTAGATTTCCGTTTGAAAACCAAATCATGGCAGTAACAGAAACTACAGTGAAACTGTTTGCGTGGATGTGTTTTCCAAAGGTGGTTTTTGGTGCTTAAGTTGTGTGTATGTGTCCAATAGAGATATCAGTATAATTCATGTTGCAAGGCTCCACAGCAGTGCTGCAAACATGAAGACTGAGCATGAAATGAAAAGAAATGTGCCACTGTAATCCATAATCGACCTGTACATGATGTATTGACCGAGAGGGAGATCTCTCTCTCTCTATCTCTCTCATTTCATCTCTGTCTCAACATGTCTGTCTCTTTCTGCTTGATTTCATGTCCTGGTCCTCTCTTCCAGCATGTTCTGTTTGTGGTCCAACCGGATGCTTGAGTTTAGTCGAGTGTGAAACGCTAGCGAGTATGTTTGTAAGCACGCGTATCTCCAGCCTCTTGCAGTGAGGTACCCTTGTGTGTGTGTTTTGTCTTTGAAGTGTGCCGTTGTTACACACTGTTTGGTTTTCACACTCACATTCACCACTGCTCACCTAACTCACTGTGGTCTGTTCATGGACCATGATGCATTTCACTGCACCGCTCATTTGAATTCTGCCTTCCGTCTCCTCCGTCAAGTAAAGTTTAATTGCCCGTGTGGATTTAAATCTGGCATTTCTCATACAAAGACTGATTCAAAATTTTAAGAATGTATATTAGCATCAAGCTTTTACAAACACATTGGACAATACGCCAATATCTCTTTGGTTGCTCAACTGGAATCAACCCGAGATTTAAACAACTTTTGAATTTTGAACTTGTGCAACTTAAGAAGCAAGGTCCATGCTTTTTGAAGAATTCAGACGCCTCTTATAGACTTATGACTTTTTCGCCAACTTAGAAACTTGACAAAATGTATGACCATATTCAAAACTACAGCTTGACGTTAATGTAATTTTAGTTTATTTTTTGTGTATCTATTGTGTATTTTAAGATTTAAAATTTTTTACTATCTCATGGATATCAAAATTAATAAACACATACAACATAAATTAATATATATATATATATATATATATATATATATATATTA
>JAUCNO010000626.1:4813037-4829472 GCA_032353835.1 Enteromius viviparus | reverse complement strand
CCCCCCCCCCCCCCCCCCCCCCCCCCCCCCCCCCCCCCCCCCCCCCCCCCCCCCCCCCCCCCCCCCCCCCCCCCCGTTAGAGTTTTCTATTACGTATGCAAAATGCACCCCAAATCTCCCACCTCTCCCTAATCCACCAAGCACACAAAGACTGTTTACACTGTGTGTGCATGTTTGAATTGTGATTACACTGGAAACAGTTTGAATTTGATGTGGGTTTAAGGATTAAGGTTGTGTCCGCCTGTAGCCAAGGTGTGAAGTACTGTTGCCAGGATGCAGTGTGCATGTGTGTATGCGTGTGTGTGTGTGTGTGTGTGTGTACAAATCTGTGTGATTGTGTGAGCACGAGGACAGTTTTCTTTGAGGAAGGAAGGTAGGCGGTGTCTCTTAAAAACATTGGATCAGAAAATAATCAACAGCACGGTATTAAAATGAGAAATATTACGAAATATGAGAAGTAATAGTGTATAAAGCACTCATCTTTGAAAATCAACGCTCTCCAAAAACAACATCAGCGGATGAGCTTTTAGAGAGAGGCAGTGTCTCTTTGGCCTCCCTGGAGCACATTATGTTCTCGTGAAGCACGGTGTGAACGCGAGGGATGAAATAGTCATGTGAGAGTGTCGCCATGTAGTGCTATGATTGGCTTATTACTTTATGCAGTAATGCCCACCTTAATGGGTCAAACTGTTCAATGAACCCAATAAATAGGCAATAAAATCAAAGTCAGAACATGAATATTCTACTAAATATTCTTTCTTTTTTTGACCAAAATAATCACATTTACTTGATGATCTTTTTTTGAACTGAAAAAGATTGAGCAGTGTACAATTATTTGTGTCTACGAATGCTTTTTTGCACAAGGTCATATGAATGTGTGTGTGTCTGAGAGGAAATATGCTCTGTGACTGTTGGCCCTGAAACACAAACATATCAGAGGCCACCCTCTGCCCCGATAATCCTTTCAGATAGAGGTGATACACACACACTAAAGAGAGGTAATTAATAGTGCCACAGAGCAGCTCTTATGCACCGAGGATCGGATGAAGGAGGGGTTGCTCTGTCGTCTTTTTTTTTTTTTGTTCCCCCGTCAGTCTTCCTCCCTTTTCCGCGACATTCAAGCACGAGTGTGATAACAGGAGCTCAAGGTCAGGGAGGGGGGCACAGCAAATGTGTGATGGTGGGGAGGGTCTTCTTACACACCAATTTGCATGAGATATCAGCAAGAATGAAGAAGTGTAGAGAAAGAAAAATAGATGGATAGACAAGTGAAGGTGCAGGAGGCATGATAAAAGAGGCAGAGGTTAAAGGACAAATGAACCAGAGAAAAATTCGGAATGAATAAGAAGGAACGTTAGAAATACAGGCAGAGAAAGGGACGTTTTGGAAATAAACAGAGGCCAAATTAAGAAATCTTGCATTTTCTGAGGAAAATATGAGTGCTACGGTTGTTATGTTATGTGATTGCTATAGGCAGTGGTTGTCAGTGGTTTTTAGCACATTGATGTGTAGTTGTTTGTGGGAATGGAGAACCGGATCTTCTCTTAACTGTTCTTAAGCGGCTGCATTCTTCCCCAGATGTGGATGGAACATCCTACTAAAATACTTAGACAGCATGTCCTGAGTCTGCAGGAAAAATCAGTTTTAGCTTAGTTGTAGTTTCAGTCTGAATTGAAAATGATAGGAGAGAAACTGCAAAATAATACAAAAATATCTTTCGATTCCAATACTGCTACCAGTCTAGGTTAAACAGATGACTCGTATGAGCTGAATCTTTTATGAATCAGTTGCTAAAGAAACAACATTGATTTACTCACTAAATCAGCAGGAGATGATTATGACTCGCTTGTACCTACTTTAGATTCTAAATTATAGAGAACTGTGTACTATTATTAACTGTGAACTAATTTTTATACTATATTGCATGCAGGTATTATATGAGTGTAAATACATTCAGTCTCAGTTTATATAAAGTGAACCTAAACTATCATGTACTTACTCTTTAATTAACCAGTTGATACAAAACACTTATTGTGTACATATACATGCTTCTACACTGTACTTATATTTAAAAAATCCCTGCAAGTACTTAATTTATAATTGCACATGTTTACCTATCTCTTATACCTTAACCCACTCTTAATCTACCCATACCACCAAACCTGTCTCTAACCTTACCCGTATCCCACCTCAATAGCAGCAAAAATATTTTGCAGTACATTACGAATGCAATAAATACATTTTTCTTATTTCTAATACAAGTATGCAGTAGATAATTCCACCTTATATAAACTGGGACCATAAATTCTCATCTCAAGTTGCTAGGTGGTTTCTAGACTCTAGTTACAAGTTATGGCTCCTTCAGTGTCTATGGAATTTTTTCACTTGTTTTAGCATCCACCAAGCAATCACATTATTGGCTTATCTCTCCTCAACAAGTGGAATGTTTTGGTGGTCCATAGCACAAGTTGCACTAAAGTTCAATATACTTCAAATCAATAACCTCTGTATTAACCTGATTAGCAAGTGTAACTAAATAAACAACAGAGGATGGCAAACCTTGCATTGAGTTTGGGGGCTAGAAAGAGTGAGTGAGTGAGCGACGGAGAGAGAGAAGGGTGGGCGTCTGGGGGGTAACCGGTGGTGTCTTTGTGATGGAGATGGAGCAGTCTCCAGCGCTGGCTGATAATGACCAACGGTTCTAATAGCATTCACCCCTCCACCCTTTAACCACTCAAGCAGAAAACGGACAGAAAGAAAGAGAGAGAGTGTGTGGAACGGAGGAAGATATGTTTAAAATATGACGTGGTGGGACCGCGTGTGTCCCGGCTTATTGAAAACGCACGTATGCGAGTGTGTGTATGTCTCGACGCCCCCTTGAGGACACATTAAAAGACAATATGTGTGTAGTTTTCGGCCACGCACACACGTGCATGCAAACACGCTCGCACCAGTCGGCTTTCCCTCTTTATCGTGCTGTATTTACGGAGGGCGATGGAGCGTGAAACGCCTTTGGGCTCCCCGGGACCAGATGGAGAAACACACACACACACATACACACACTCCAAAGGTGGCCTTATCACCAGCGCATTACTGGGATTTATTGATACCCTCAGTAATCACTCCCTTATATCACCTCACAGAAAAGAAAAATATACAGATTATGTGAATGTCTGTGAGAAAGAGTGGGAGGAGGAGACAGAGTGGATGATGGGAGAAAGAGAGTGTGAATGGGATCATCATTCACTAGCGAGATGGGAAATGTAAGTGAGGTTTATAATAACAGACCAGAGTGAAAGGAATTGAGTGAAGTCGAGGAATATAACGCAGGTAGTCGGTCGGCTGACATACGCGCACACAAAGGGCATAGCCGAGGGACTGAGATGCGTTCACACACTTGACATGAGCGGAGCTGTATTCTTGTTTGTGTTTAGAGAGTGTTCTGGTACTGGTTGCGCCCGGATTCTTGTCACCTTAATTGGAGGTTTCTTGACCTGTCTGCTTTAACTTGTCACACAGTAGATGCTTCTGCTACAAATGGGCATAGCAGCGTTTACTGTTGTGAGTATAGTCTGCTATGAGATGTTTAGTAGAATGTGAAAGCGACCAGGGACCGTCACAAATGGACAAAATGCACATTAAAGAGTGATAGTAGTACACTGTTGAAAAAGAGCAGTTAAAATTCTTCTTTTGTGGTCCACATAAGATAAAATACTTGTATCGTTATGCAATGCAGAATTGAGTGTACAGTCAAACCACAAATGAATCTGCCACCAGATATAATTTTTAATAGCTTTTTACTTGTGGGTGCAGGACACTATAGTTAATTTATGTAAGTGAGGATAGTAAAACAATGGAAACTGTGACACATATACCAAAACAACAAGGAAAACATCTTCATGCAGTGAACCGGGTAAAATTATTTGGACCCAAAATGAAGCATTGCTTGGTAATTGGTATTTAAATTTGTTGGTTAAAAAATGTGGATACTCAAAGAAAATTCAGCTCCTAAAATGTCTGTAATACTAAAAAATAAAATCCTTTCTCTTTTCATTTTCCCTTTTTTTAAGTGAATTTTTTAGCAAAATAACATAATTTTGACATAATACACAACTAATAGCCCGTTACCTAATCATCCCTTGTTCATTCGCACCCAATCAAGTCATTTCCCCTTCACTATAAATTCTCCCAGCTTTTCATTTCCCCGCTTCCCACTTTTGTGCATCCCTTCTCCACCCCTTCTCCTCCGTTTTCCATTTAGCTTCTTGACTTTCCGGGGGGGGCAGACGGTGAACGAGCCGAACGCCGAACTCTTGTCCACGCTAGAGCTCCATCCATTAGGGTTCGGAGTTGGCCGCTCTCCCGGCTCGCTCCCCAGACAGCACGCCAAATTTGCTTATTATTCATTATGAGCAAAGCGTGAACTCTTGATATTTGTAATAATTTGAGTAATCGGATGCAAATATCCAAGATAGACTGATTTATTATCAAAATAATCATTAGTTGCAGCCATGCTTTTTTTAAATGTGTCAAAAATACACCATTATTGCAATGGTGTATTTTTGACACATTTAAAAAAAGCATACTGTTTGATTTGGTGTTTCCTGTGAGGCTGCTGAAAAGTTGTTGTTCTTTACAGAACAGAGACCGAAAGCATAGAACATATGTCTATGTTCTCATCGTGACTGAAGTTCTGGAGGACTGGGAGGACTCATTAAATATAGGTAAGTTTTCCTGCTTTGCTGCCTTACTTTGTCGATCCCATAATTACCTAATTTATGGAGAACGTTGCTGCAACAACATCAGTTAAATTAAAGGATTACTCCACCCCAAAATTACATTGTGTCATTAATCAGATTGAATGAAAATAATTAATCAGAAAATAAAAATGAGCGGTGCACTCCAACAGTGTCTTGCAGCGGTCACTTTCATTCCAGGGACACTAAACATTCTTCCAAAGTGTGAATTATTCTTGTCATGCAGACAATCAAATAAAAAGTCTAACAAAGTTATCCAGAAAACAAATGTTAGTTTTGAACATGGCTTCTCTAAACATGCACATGGGTCCTTTTTGACGGTTGCAAGCATCTCCAAAAGCAGCCCAGAGCACAATCCTCAAACTCCACTGCTAACTGTGTGCAGCAGTGCTGTAATGTTCACTGGTCTTCTGCTGCCTCTTGTTCTCCTCAGGTAGGAAAAGGGAGTGGTTTAAGACGGAAGATGCCCGGCGTGTGCTGCAGTGTCACAAACCTGTGCAGGCGTCTTACTTCGAAGCCCTTCATCAGGACTGTATGACCAGCAACGGCACGTCTCTGGTGGCCACTTACAACATCAATCAAAACTCTCTCTCCAGCATCAGATAACCACCACAACAAACACAGAGGCCTCGGCCAAATTCTCCACCATTTATCTTTTAGACTATTCCAGTCTTTTTTAATTTTTTTTTTTAAATTTCAGCGCATTAATGACTACATCCCATGAAAGCTGATTGCCTTACCAGTCTTTTTTAGCGTTCAGATGAAGATCACAGTCTGGGGAGTCTTTAGATATGACAGTTGGAGCTGTTTCTTCATATGTTTTAAGGAATACTTGCATGAGATTCTGTTTTTCTAATGCCAGGATTACTGAATGCAACTACACTTTACTCTTGTGTCTTGAAATAAATAGTGTTTAAAGAGAAAGCGGCTGTCAGGAGTGTTTGTAATGGTGTCGTGGTGAACGTTTGGCCCTTTCGTTCTGCTGTGTTTGTCTTTAGCTTCTACAGATATGCTGTTATTTAGAGTTGGGCGAGTTTTTGCATGAAGCGCGTATTCATAGGCTTAGTTCTTTAAACTGCTGAACAATAGAGAGATTACGTCTTAAATAGTTGTAATCTTAGTCTTATTGCCGATATTACACACTCACGTTGGGAATTTCTCTCAAACGCAGCTACTGTCAAGTTATGTAAACAAAAACTCAATCAGCGCTAGTTATGTCAATGGGATTTTCTGGCTCGGCAGTGAAGGTGGTTTTGATCGAGGTTGTAGGAATGTCTTTGGTGTCTACTGGTGGTTTTTCTGGGTCTTTGAGAAAGCATCGAAATAAGTGGCTTCATGCAATCGCTCTGGGGTGCGTTTCCCAAAGGTTTAGTTAGCCTACTATGGTCGCAAGTTCCGTCGTTACCAGCATAGTTCAATGATTCGGTGTTTCCCGAAAGCATAGTTCAAACTAACATTCGCAGTCAACGTCACAAACGTACATGGTTTGAACTACAGCACTGGACCTGTGGTTAGAAGCATAGTTTCTTGTTAGTAAGATATATGGGCTTTAATAAATATGATCTTGGGCACAAGAAGCAAACTAACATGCATTGCTACCTTTATCTTCCATTCTATCAATATATAAAAAGCGATTTAATTATGTATTTTTGCACGTCCTTTCTAACCGTTGTTTTTTAAAAGGGCGCATGCGCAAAAAAGGCTAAGGGAACCTCGAAGTATGACGTATGAGGGAACCCGCGATGACTCAAAGATCAAATAAAGCAAAATGACAGTGAACAAAAATAATAAATGAGTCTATATGTGTCACATTCAATACAGCAGCATCTTGGAGATCTCTAATCAGTTTAATAGCAGAAGTTATATCTTCACGACATGCGTGTGATGTCGTTAACAATGGCCCTATGTTGTTGAACTAACGTGGTTCAAACGTGTGTAGCTAGTTCGCTTCCAAAACATTGCATCGTACTATGGTGGTTTATCAGCGAGTTACATCGTTGTTCGGGAAACGCACCCCTGGTTTGGCTGTGGTAAAGGATTTAATGTAAGGACTTCAGTATCATAAATCTCTCTCGAACACAGGATTGTCTTCGCAGCAGTTGATAAAGATTCTTGTCTGTTGTGATCGGAGGGCTCCAGTATTCATGGCACAATGGCAACAACATACCGATTTCCCTCAGTTTGTAGTTGTGATAATCGCTCATAAGCAGTGTATGTGTGTGTACAGTATGTGGGTTTGTGCGTGTGAAGTAATGTGAATAATCAAAGGACTCGATGCCAAGGTTAGCTGTCTGCCTAATCAACTGCCTCTCGTATAAGAGGACGGATTTGGTTTGAAATGTTTACAGCTCGATTGTAGTTTCTGTTCAGACACTGGCTAATCACTGACCTCTGTTCAGTTGTTATAGATGACTGTTAATGGTGCCATTTCTTTTTTGAAATGCACTTTTCTAGGTCTTAAACAATTTAGCCTGTCCTAATTATAAAATGCCTTGTTTTTGTTTTTATTGTTAATGATTTATAAAATTGTCACAAGCGTGTGTTTCAAATGATAATTGTTTAGGTTTAGGTCTATCAGTATTTCAATGTTTTTTTCTTTTCCTTTCTTTTAAAAGCAGAAAGCACAAGAGTTAGTTTATTGTGGGTAGCTTTTCAAATGACCAAATCGAAAATGTTCTCTATGGGCTAAAACCGGTCAAATGTCCTGTTATTGTAATACGATTATTTAGCTGAACCCAATCGTAAGCTGGTCGTCCAGGGTGCTTGTTTTTCAGCAGTGAACTCAAACCCGTGGAGGATGGAGATTCATATGATCAATCTCTGCACATTTATTGCAGTCGCTAGTGGAATGTGAATAAGCAATGATCTCTGCAAATCACTTCTCTAATAACAGAGAAGGTCTAATAACAGATTCGTCCTTGAATTGTAAATGCTACGCTATTTGAAAAGAAAAAAAAAAAAGAGTTTTTACACTTACTATATTGTTGGTGTTGTAGAAAGAGATGTTTTGGTGTAAAGTATTCATTATTCCTCGAGTAAACCGAAAACGTTTCAAGGATCCTCAGTTTTTCCCCTTTTCTACCATTTCAAGCACACTGTTTACTCTGTATCGCTCTGCTGTATGTGATATGGGGTAAAGACATTTTGACCCGAGATTGTATAACAGTTGTGTCAACAATCTATAAATAAAAACTAAAAATTGCTATGTGCATATTATGGATTGCCTGTGCGTTTGTCAGTTCAGTATCCAGGCCAAAGAGACTCTCTCTGACAGTGACTTACAAGATGAATCCATACTACGTGTGCAATCCATTACATTACACATTTATCTAATCAAACTATTTGATACTTGTGTATCACATTGGTTTAACTTGGACATCCTTGTATTTATATTGATATAAAAATATTAAGAAAATGTGTCATTTGTTGTAATTAACATGGAGTGCATTAAACATTCAGCAAGTAACTGCAGGGGGTTTATTAGTTCAATGAAAAACAGCTAATGATGAAAAAGTGTAAAAGTGTACAGTAAAATATTTTTTTTAAATATCAGACAAAATAAACTAAAAACTAAATATGTTATGTCATAAAGGCGGAGAAACTTAACACGCAAATGCCGTACTTTATTATGAATCTCTGAGTTCTTTAAGTAAATATATAAGGTGACAAAAAAGCATTACATGTAAAAAAAAAAAAATAAGAGAGGTGAATTTGTGCATTTTAAAGTGCTTGAGAGACACATTTATAAAAACAACAGAGTTATAATAAAATGAAGATGTCTATTAGTAGTTGATGCAGTGTTGAAGCTCTTAAACCTGAGGTGCTGTGTATTCACCTGAATAATGACTTATCTCTGTGTGAAAGTATACTAGACTGACTGACTTAATGTAAGTAAGTGGATATAAGAGCTGGACTATTCAAGAAAGAAAGAAAGATGAAAACATCATTAGGGAAAATCAATATATTATAAGAAAGAAAGAAAAAAAATTATATATATATATATATTCTGGAATCTGAAGTTGCCCAAAAAATTAAATCTAAATATTGAAAAAATTGCCTTTAAAACTTGCTATAAATATTCTGGCAATGCATAGTACTGATCAAATATTAAGGTATGTTTACGGTAGGAAATTTACTAAATATCTTAATAGAACATGAATGATTTTTGGCATAAAATAAAAGTCATTAATTTTAACCCATACAGTGTATTGTTGGCTTTTTGCTACAAATATACCTGTACTGATGAATGAATGAATGAATGAATGAATGATTTTGTGCTCCAGGGGCACAGATACTTTAGATCATTTTATGTATTCCAGAATGCATAAACTGCATTTACAAGGACAAATCTATGACAATACATCAAGGAATAATAGATTCCAGGGGTCTTTCTTTACCAGAGAAGAGGAACTCCAGCTGATCTAACTATGATAGCTTAACTGCGAGAGAGGCAGGTGGAGAGTCTACAGCTCAGGGGTGCGTTTTAAATACGCCAAAACCTGACTTCAACACGATTCTTCATCAGGAAAGTCAAGTTTGTGATGACGTTTGATGTAACTGTGGTTTTGGGAAACACTGAATCATTGAACTCTGTTAATAACAACCCAACCTGTGATTATAGTTGGTAAAAAAAATGGTTTTGGGAAACACCCCAGGTTTGTTGGTTAGATGCAAGAATGAGCACAACTGGTTAGTGACAACCCTCTTCTGTATTTTACAGACTAACTGAAGTTTGAAGAATGGATGAAACTGTGTTTTATGTCTGATTCAGTATGATCATCAGCCAATCAGTATTTGGTGTAAACTAGGCAACTTCAAATATACTTATATTAGGAACATATTACCCCAAATTTGCTAAAGGCGTCTTAATCCTCATATTTGTGGGAAATAAACAATATTTTAGTACAGTTATGCAGTTATTTTTATTTTTTCATATATAGTTTTATTTATTTTCTTGATTTTTGGACCTTTTGATTCCAGATTGCCAACTAATTGCATCTTGGCCAAAAATTGTCCTACCCTAACAAACCATAAATCAATGGAAAACTTGTTTATTCAGCTCTAAGTGGTGTATAAATCTCAATTTCCAAAAAGCCACACATACGACTGTTTTTGTATGTTCTTGGTTATATATATTTCTCAAGAGATAATGGTAATTGATAATTGATAAACATAATTGTACCCCATGATAAAGATCAAATAACATTTAAGCAATTCTATAACAATAAAAATTCTTATAAATAGGGACAGGGTTGTAGAAATCCCCAATCGTACAATATCAGTGGCGTGTTTTTCTCCCATCCTTGAGAAAGGCGTCATGGTTGGCGGTGGTTCCCTGTCGTCGGGCATCACGCGTGTGAACCATCCCCCACCGGCGGAGAGGAACACATCGCTGCGTACATCGTGATCTGGCGCGGGGTCACCTTCCTTCAGTGCGAACGAGAAAACCGCACAGCGCTCATACGTCATTCTCGGTAGGAAACGATCATATTTTCATCTTACGGCTTATGCTGAATGTTATTGTATGGTGCATATTTGACCTGGGTATTGCTTTGTGTGTAGTGTTTGTGTTCAAGCCTCCTTCGGTGCTTGTTTGCTGTGTATCTCGTGCACATCATTGCATTGCAACGTCGCCGCGTCCATACGAAGAAAATAACAGAAATATAGCAAGCGAACGATTCAGGTGCGTAGGTATTGCTTTGCTGACCGTACGCATTACATTTATGTATATGACATTTAGGCTATGCATCAAGCGAGTAAATAGACACATTTTGCATAAAAAGCGTCACTGTCGTTTATAAAAGTCGGGCATTTCACGCAAAGCAATGTCACGTTAAATAGTCAGCAGCGCGAATAAATTATTTTAGCCAAAGAAAAATCCGTGCAAGGCCATGTTGGTAATCAGGCTCGCCTGACAGTTATTTCTATGCTTATGACCATCAAACATGACATATCAGCTATTCTTTCACTGACATAGATGGGTTTTCTTCAAGAACACTACTGGTCGGCGATGCCTTTAAGCAGATGGCGAACAAAACAAGAAAATGTAACTGAAGAAATCACATCCGAGATGTAGAAATCTAATTCCGCTTGGTGGGGTTATTTTATCAAATGCATGATTAAAATGAAAAGGCATCTGGCACGGTTGCGAAAAAACCTGTCGAAAAATATAAGGAGTGCGCCTGAATGAAGGCATCCCGACTGGTCGTTATGTAACAGCTAGCAACAACAACACTTGACAGTCATCGATGAAGAAAAGCCATCATAGAGTCACAGCGCTGCTGAGATATTTACCACACAGTACGAAATATGAATGCATTTGTGTTTTTATTTGGAGAAGTGGCATAAGATGATGCTTAAGATGCATCTCCTGCCTTAAGCACGTTATAATACACGGAAAGCGTGTACGTGGCAAACGCTCGCTGTGCGTAACGTGCAGAAGCCCCTCAGAGACCGAGCGCAAATCTACGGAAGACTTTGATGGACTTCAGGCTTTGACGCGCCCCCGTGCGTCACCCAATGAACGCTTATAACGCTTGTACAGATCGGGCTTTTGTAGCCAATCAAATTGCTGAATTCACTTAGCTCTCATCTATCAGGCATCTCCTTCATGGCTACACGTTTTATTCTCTTATTATACACATATCATTTTGAAATACACAGGATTTATTTTTATAGACATGAATTAATTGAAAAACAGTAGGGCGCTCTGGATTTATATTTTTGTGAGTGTTTAGCTCATTTATATTTGCTGCTATATATCTTAGTATTGCAGTGTGATGTGTGGATTTTATCCCTTTGTATTGTGTATTTTATTGGCTGGTGTGTTGGAGCTGTCCGTGGTGCTGAATCCAGATGTGGATTCTTTGTCTTTAAAAGTGATGCAAGCTTGTCTTATACATGACATTAAATGTTTAGACAATGTCTTTAGCCAGCGTTTATTAATGTACACAAATGTTTTTGTCTAGCCAAAACGAGTATAAGTTGTCAGAAATGGGTGAAACAAAGGTTCGTAAAGTTTCTCAGGCATTGCATGTTCTGCGTGGCATCGTTATATCATTATCCATCTTTTTTATCCTTTTTCCTGCATTTTTAGTTGTGTTGAAATGGATAACAGAACACAACAAAGAGGAAATAAGCTTTTCCCATTTAGAGTTTAATTATGTTTTGTGTTCTGTTGGAAGATAATTGCTTTATGTCATTGAAAGGATCTGATGTCAACGCAGCCATAATATGAGTAGATGCATTGAGAGTGGATCTGAGATCTCATCCTAAACACTAATGAACGATCGTATGTGGATGCTTCAAGCTAATGAGGGGTTTGGAGCTGTCGGTACAGTAATCTGAGACAATCACAACATTTTATAGATCATCTTTCATTTCAAACGCCTAATTTAAGAAGAAAAGGGAAGAGGGAAATAGGTGTGACTGAGAAATGTTTATTCATGAAGGAAGGTGTTATTTTTTCCGTGACTTTCATGAGCTCACAGCCTCAGTCCCTCTGGAGTAACCCGGGGTTATGTGTCTCGCTCAAGGGCAAGTGGCTCATTCTTGCAGGGATCTTCCGGTTGCAAGTCTGAATCTTTACCCCTTACACCACAACCAAATGATGCTTGCCTTCATAACCCAGCCGTCTGGTAGTGTAGACAATCACTGAGCTAGCAGAACAGACGATAGACTGCTTGTTTTTAGTCTCCTGATCACTCTCTTGGTTTTAATGTAGCGTTGCCTTCTTAGGGGTTCAACATCAACATTACTTCTTGCAGTGCACGTCCTACTGGAGCAGTTAATGAAGCAGTTCTCATGCCTAACACTCAGTGTTTTTATGAAGGAACATGACCAAACTAACTGCAGTGATGTGCAACATCTAAATCAAGAGTACTCTGTGTTGTCCTTCATGTAAACCGATGGGAATATGGATCCATGTAGCGTAATTCATTTATAGAACAAGTGGTTATTGTCTAGATTGCTATAAGAGTATATTCCAGATATTTTGCATTTGTCCTCGTGGAGTGGAGCAGTTGTTCTGCAGAGATCTGTAATAGTGCGTCTGTGTATATTGCATCATTTCTAAGCTAGTTATTTCCCAGTTTCCTCTTACATCTTGTGTGTTGCTTTACATAAAAAGGAACACATAAATATACTTCAAAAAGTGTGTAAATGGTTGACAATGCTGTAAGTTTACACCAAATGTAAGTGTCACAACTACTCTACATTACTGTAATGATCAGACAGGGATGATGTTAAAAATATATGTCAGACACTTCAGACAAAAATTTCTGAATGTTTATTAAACACAACTTTATCCCCGAATAAATGTACAGTTTACATGAGGATCCCACATTTGTTTGTTTGACTGCATTATGAGTCATGTTGGATTAAGAGAGAGATAATAATAAACCCACCAAAGAAAACTCCAAATGCCAGGATAGTCTGCTTACTACGAACTCATGTATTATATATGTATATAAACAGAATGACATTGTACAGAGCTGATTGACAAAAACCTGATCTCTCTGTAGGGTATGTTCAATTCTGATGAGTTCTGAGGTGGACTTTTACACCAACCACGTTTGTGTGTCTGGAGTGTTGAGAGCATCCCTTAGGCAGCTGTCAGTTCCTTTTCTTCTGTGGCAGAACTGTGCTTCCCAGCATGCACTGCTGCATGAATGACTCATGCGAAGGACTGTGCTGTTTGTCCTGATGTTGTGTGTGCTGCATCTTTAAGGCACAGTCCCGTGCTGTGGTGAGTTTGCTGATATCTTCAAACGAGAGTGGAATTCTGAAGACTGAAGTTGCTCTTTTCCATACGATTAAAAAGCTTTACCATAGCCATTGTCTTTGTTAAGAAACAGATCAAATATGCAGTTTTCCTCTTGTTCCTGTTGCACATATAGTTAGAAAACTATCAGGTCTGATTGGTTGTGAGATGAGCAGTGACACTTTTACCTGGCTCTATATAGTATGTACTTTAAATGTGCATTTTCCCTGATAAAAAAGAAACACCACACAAGGCCTCTGAAATCTCTTAGAGAAATTAAATATATACCTTATAAATAATAAGTTACATAAATTAAATGGATATGGTAGGCATAAAATTGGGGTTTGTCTTTATTTCTATAGCGTTAGCTTGCTCAGCAAAATGTTTTTTTTGTTGAAGGCAACAGTCATTTATTTGTATTCAGTGGGAATTCTTTGGTATGGTGGACATATATTATTACAATGTTTTACATCTTTTTTAGTACTTTTAATAGAATATAACAATAATATAGCTTATTTAGATAAGTAAATAAATACTATATAACTATATATATATATATGTTCTTTTTTTTTTTTTTTGCAGAGCCACAAAAAAAGATAATACTTGCATTTTCTACCCAAAAGAGGAGTGATTTTTTAAATAAATTGATTAAAAAGCAAAAGCCATTTGTTATACTTTATGCTTCTTCTTTTGTTTTTTTTTGGGTGCCCTCTATTAGCTTGTGTTAGCCACACTAAAACAGATAAGCTATTTAAGCTAAGTTGTTTCAAGATGACCTGCCTCCAATATCTGATAATGACAAAATGACCAATAAGCTAAAACTCGCAAGACCTGTGCATTATTGCTGTACAAATGCTACTTCAGTAAGCAAAAGCTTTACTGAGAGCTAACCAGCCTGATCAAAAGTTTGGTAAGCTGTCAAACACGGTTCACTTGGTGCTGTAATGATTTGTTTTGCTAGAGACAATAAGATCGATGATTTGAATTGAAAAAGCTTTAACTGCAGCAGCATTTTAATGACTGCTAAA
Organism: Enteromius viviparus; assembly: GCA_032353835.1. NCBI lineage: Eukaryota > Metazoa > Chordata > Actinopteri > Cypriniformes > Cyprinidae > Enteromius > Enteromius viviparus. The sequence goes on along the minus strand of JAUCNO010000626.1, from coordinate 4,814,926 downwards.
TCTCTATTTAATGACTGAATCAATTAATCAAACAATCAGATTAATCATAGGCCTCACCATTTTTGTGTAGAGAAGTCACTGCAGTATGTAGCTGTGTTTATTAGGAAGGGGGCACCAGCAGAACCACAGGCTGAAATGCATAGCTTTGAAGCATTTGCTGCTGGCCTTCGTTAAGGTACACAAGTTCATGTTGATCAGTTCAGGATGCTCTTGTTTTCTTCAAGTTGAAGAAAATGGCTGAAATTGGCTGTGTGAGTGATGTCAAGCACCTCTGCCATAAGCACCTCTAATTGGTGTTTGTCGATTATGTGAAGTTGGGCTTTTATACAGTCAGCATTGTGCGTCAAGCACTCAGCATATTGAAAAGGAGCAGCAATGTTAAGAAGTTATTTATAGTGAATCTGGAATTGGTCTTGACTAAGAAATGCGAAACTGCTAAGGAGAGATTGACATTCACTTGTACTATAATACGAGGTTCAGACGCTACATGTGTGCTCATATTATCTGTCCAGGGTGCTCTCTTAATCCAGATCGCACAGTCTACATAGGGCACCTGCCCTCCAAAGAGACACCATCTTTTATATGCAGCTTGTTCAGGAGGATTGCAATTATGTTTCTTTCTCAACACGGATCCTTGCTGATTTCAGAGTATCTTATCACCAACTTAAAAGCTCATGATTCAATGGATGGAACTGACCATTTTTTATGGAACCATTAAGAAAAAAAAAGTTCTTCTATGGCATATTGAAGCATGTTAGAGTGTAAAGTCTGGAGATAATGATGATGGGATTACTGGAGGGCCAACTGAGCAACAGACTGAAACTTTTTCAGCAGATCTGACTCCTAGTCTTTCTTAGCCATTTCTCAATATCTGGGAGAGCTTGGGATACTGGGGGAACAAGCCTGACAGAATCAGTCTTGGTGCCATGTGTGGCATCCACTTCTGATGGGTCTAACAGTATCTCTTCTACCTCTTCCAGTATTTAGAGCCGCAGACGAGGGAACCAGCAGACATCCTTGGCCTACATACTACAAGGACAAGTTGCTCTGTCTTCATTCATCATGAAGACCTTTGAGAGGCTTGTCCAGAAACATGCCCAAACACTGATCTAGCACACAAAATATGGATAAAACTACCAGGCAGACACACACAGTAACCAAGACCTGAAAAAGTCACCTAAACCTACTAAACAGTATGTAGAAAAAAAAGCATCATCGCAGGAGATATGATTAATTCTTTTAGAAATGGTAAATAGCATTACTAGTTTTAGATGGATTGGCATAACCATTGAAAAAGGGGAACTGAGTGACTTTACAAATCTTTATTTTAAGGATTAGTTTAGCTTTTCATGACTTTTATGAGTTTTTGTTAAAAGATTTGAAAGATGTTGAGGCATTTCATGTAAAATATTCGTTAAGACATATGCATGTGATGCCCTATGAACTTTATGATGTCTGAGAGAAAATGTTGTCTGGATTATTCATAAAGATCAGGTGTAATTTGTTGAGGGAGCCATACCAACAAAGAGAGGCCCTAAACTTTGTTTCTATCTTAAGAATCTGAACTGATGCTCGAGAGCAAGCTCATTAAAAAGCAGCAAGATCTGCTGAAAACATCAGTTTTAAAAGGGAAACTGCTGCTTCGGTACAGATGCTGTGAGTGCTCCACAGAGAGCAAACCAAACAAACAGACAAAGACTCAGTAGAGGGTGTCTCTCAGCAAAACCGCTAGAGTCATCTGACAGGGGTATTTGTAATGAACAGGATGGGGTCTAATGCACAACCCACAAGTGGAGCTGACATCAGTCACAAATAGGGCTGTGCAATTAATCGCAATCGCTAAAAAATCGCAATTTAAGCACATGCAATTTCTAAATCGCATAAGGCTG
>JAUCNO010000626.1:4802183-4812937 GCA_032353835.1 Enteromius viviparus | reverse complement strand
ACTTGGATGGGTTAAATGCAGAGCACAAATTCCTAGTATGGGAAACCATACCTGGCCACTAGTCACGTCCTTTTCCTTCCTTTCCTTTCCTAATAGCCCGTTACCTAATCATCCCTTGTTCATTCGCACCCAATCAAGACATTTCAAATTCTCCCAGCTTTTCATTTCCCCGCTTCCCACTTTTATGCATCCCTCCTCCACCCCTTCTCCTTTTTTTTTCCATTTTTTCCTTCCACGACTTTCCAGGGGGGGCAGACGGTAAACGAGCTGAGCGCCGAACTCTTGCCCACGCTAAGACTCCGTCCATTAGGGCTCTGAGTTTGCCGCTCTCCCGGCTCGCTCCCCAGGCAGCTTGCCAAATTTGCTTATAATTCATTATGAGGAAAGAGTGAACTCTTGAATTTAAGGAAATCCACCACACCTCTAGATTGAAATACATTTTCAAAACAAAAATAGGGCTAGGGGGCCTTAAAATATTATGGACTCATGGTTGACCATATTTCTTTTCACAGACTTTTTAATATAAGGTTTTATGGTTTTTTTATCAAAGGAAACAGTCAGATTTAGCCATGTTAGTACTGTAGAAGTGTGCAATCAGTCTCCTTTCTAAATCCATGTCTCTTTGTTTTTTTGTAGACCACTGTGGGACCCCTCTGCAAAGCCAGTGATCCAGAGGCCTGCAGGAAACCTGCTTACTGTTATAACTGCTCTAAGAAAGGACACTTCGGCCATGTAAGTGGATCAGCCTTGTCTAGGGGCATCACAGAGCTGGTTGCTTTCCACAATGAATAACAACCCCAACAACGAAACAGAAAGCTATTTTAAGTACCATATTTCCACACACACACTAAAAAGAATATGAATCCCTCATTGACCTCTATGTTGGTCATTGTCGCATCGAACTGCTTTATTTTTCATACTAAAAACAAATTATATAGAATAAGAACAGACCTAAAGTCTGTTTCAGTTTACAAATCTTTTGCCATTTTTCTATATTCATGCGCAGCATGTTAAATGAAGCACAGCTAGGAAAACCTTCGTTCAGAAAGTTGAGTTTTTTTTGTAGAATTGTTATAATATTGGTGTATATTCCGTAAAAAAAAATTTTTTAAATGACAGTAAAGTATTTAAAAGTAAAGTATCTATTTAAAAACAAATGCTGTTTTTTAACTATTTAAAAAAACGAATTGAAAAAAATCTGGAAAGGAAACTGGAGGAATGACTGCTGAAAATTTTTTTGGATTTGGAGATTGTGATGGATGGATGGATGGATGGATGGATGGATGGAGATATGGATGGATGTGCCCTCCTCACTGATGTCCATTGTTTGAAATGTTTAAGTGTGTGTTTTCTGCAGGAATGCACCCAGAGGAGAATGTATAAAGGGACGTATCCCACCCTGCCATTTATTTCCCGTTACGACACAAGTGATCACTTCTACTTTCGGGAAATGCGAGCTAAAAAGCAGGCCCAAGGTTTGTTAGGCTGCTTTTGATAAGTTGAATTGATAAAAGCTGATCATACTTGAGACTAAAAGATTTACTGACGTGTGTCTCTTTCAGAACTTGAGCAAGCCGGATTGATGTCATCTGACAGAGTCATTACATATACCCCCCAACCGCCCAGAAAGAAACGAAAAACCAGCCACAAACAGTCTCCATACCCATACAACGCTCACAGCAACAACCAGAACACACCGAAGAGACGCATCGCACACACACCCAAACATGCATGCTTCAATGTCAAGCAGAACTCAGAAACACCAGGGAACCACGGCAAACACACCCCTAAGAGCAAGTTTAAACCACGAGAGCACAGTCAGAATGAAGCCAAAAAGAAGAAAAAGAAGAAAAATAATAAAAAACAATCTGTAGTCATTGTTATAGACGAAGATGCAGACTTTCCAAGAGGTTCCAAAAAGAGCACTCACAAGACAAGAGAAGTGAAGCCCAAGAAGTCCTTTGGAATGGAAAAGAGCAATAAAAAGGACAAAATCTCAAAAAAGAAGGAGAGGAAATGGCAAAAGAGAGAACGAAAAGCTGCAAAAGATTCTTCCATGTATCCCTCCGATGAAAATCTTTTTCTGATTAAGCAGAGAAAGGTATGAAGAATTAAAATAGGAAAGCTGCGTGAATGGGAAGTCAAGTGAGTCATGTGAGAGTGAAAGAGTCAGGTGATTCACCCTCTACTTGTGATTGGTTTTGGTCCATTTTCTTCCAACTCACACAGTTCTGTCTACAGTATTACAGCTTTTTAGGTTGTTCGTGGAAGAGAAATTCTACACAAATCAGACTCTTAGAAACACAGTCAATTCTCGGTGGCTGTTATTCATAAACTAATTTGATTTCAAAAAGTGCAGAATTTTGAGACAGATTTAATGTTTAGCAAATTCAGGAATTTTAAAAGCAGGTGTGCTTGTACAAGGCATGTGTATGGAGTTTTCTATTCTATGTACATGCTGACTTCAGTAACAATGTGATTAAATTAAAGTCTGTTTGTATTGATAGATCCTGTTTTGTATTCCCTTTTTTAATGAATATTCAGCTGCATGTTAAGGTAAAACGTGTAAAACCCCAGCTTTATATGCAATGAAAACTGAGAGGATGCTTGAACATGTGTCTATGGCACCGTAACAGCATTCCTCTTTTTATTTTAGCATCCCACCAGCACAACCAATGGCATTGCTTTGGAGGGCGGAGCTATCAGCTTGGCCAACCAATGGCATATGTGGGAGTGGAAACCAGTTTAAAAACATTGTATGCAATTTTTCTTTAAAAAACATTAATTCTGTGGTGGTCTCTTTTGTTTTCCAGACAGGATGTGCATTAATATTATGTCAATACTTTATGAGAGCATCATTTGCAATGCTTATTCATTCAGAAATGAAACTCCTCTACTGTCTTTTGCTTGGAGATGTTGCTTTTGCTTTATTTAGAACTAATTTAATTGGCGTAAAAAAATAGAGATCAAGATAACATAAGCTTTTTTTTTTTTTATTGAACTTTCACTTGATTACATTTCTATTAAAAAGTTGTCTGTTGAACTAAAATCTTACTTTCAGACACAAATATGTGCTCCACCTTTCTCTTTCCCGTGATTATCTTCTTGAGCTCCAGGTGTTGTGTTTAGGGCTTTAAAGTAATGACAGACAGCAAACAGCTGGTTAAGTGGTTAAACCATTGCCATTTCCTTCACTTTCCCTATTTTTTCACTTTTTAAGATCCCGCATTCCTTTATTCCATACAATTTGTATTTTTGCTTTCATGGGTTGTGTTTTTACTAAGAACAATATTTGAGCTCTAAAAGAGTCCAGATTTGTTCAATTGTTCTGTGAGTGCATGCAATGTTGTTCTGCTCTGCAGGGCCGTATGTAAAAGTGTGTGCCATCAGGCTTTTATTGCCTGAAACATTTTTCAACAGCAAAAGAGATTAATTCTTAAGCCAAATATAAATCCAAGACCAAACATGGCAGTCCAGTCCACATGCAGAAAGAAAAATCTTTTTTTTTTCTTCAAGATTTGCAGACAGTATGTAAACTTAAGGGTCCCCCAGGGCTTGGCTGGGATGTGTACGAGAGATACAGTACAATATGAAGGAAGGAACATGCGACCACTGAGTCACACACGACCACTCACACTGATTTACTCTGACTAATTCCTTAGAAGTGATTAATCAGGCTTTTTACTGGTATAGTTGGCCACAACACATTCCCAGCACATTGACTCAACATGCAGTCCTCACAACATTTACAGTCATCCTCTTAAGTGTGATTAACGAACCATACTCATCACCATTTCACTTTTAAGGATGGTATTTGCCTGTAGAATCTGTTTTGGGTCAAGCTAAGTACTATTTCTAGTTTCCTCTTGAAACTAAATTTGCCTGCAGGTCTGAATCTTGCCTCCACCACTGTGGTCCATTTCTGTATGTGACATGTCTTTTTCATTAGTTTAGTTCTCAGTGCAGCCGAACTAGGGCTTAATAAAATCTATATATAAATGGGCACAGGCATAAAAAAGCATATAAATATATCTATGAATATAGCTTTAAACCCTGTGAAAGTAATAAAATAGTGAAAAATGGGAAGAGTTTGTGGTTACAATCGATGTTCAGAGTTTTTTTACAGTACTTTTATGGTCCCTGCATGTGTGCTGATTGTTGCCAGAAAATGTCATTCAGTTCTATGGCCAAGTTTATGGAAACCATGACAGAGATGGAGTATTATTAAAAAAAAAAAAAATTGGTTTAAGCTGAAAATATATTTGAGATCCCCAAACAGCTTTTTAACAAATTGGTTAATCCTATTTTAATTTTTAGTCATTTTAGTTATATTTTATTTCAGTTTTCATTAAAAAAAAAAATGCTTGTAATAATTATTGTTTTAAACTCTGTCCCAAGTGAACTTATTTATTTTTAGCATCCTTGAAATGGCAGAAATGGTGGTAGTACAAAGCCTTTGTTGTCAAAATGTTCTGTTTTCACTGCCTAGTAAAGAAATACAGAAAAAGAAGTGAAAAAAGACATTTAGTGATCTGCACAGCATGAAGTTGTATTTTTTTTAAACCATTTTGCTGCAGTATATGCCATCCAAGATGTAGATTTGGTTTGTATGTACAGATAAAATGGACGACATCACTTTACCAATGGATCCTCGGCAGCGTATTGGTGCAAATAATTCAAACAAGCAATGGTTGGAAGTTAAAACTGTCATGTTGTTGAATTTGTTTATTAGAAAATTGCAGCTTTTTGCTACATAAAGATGTTTTTTGGTGGCTGGAATTATGTGGATTCATGTGTTTTTATCAACTGTTCAGACTCATACTGACAGCACCCATTCACTGCAACTGATGTAAAGTCAACCTTCTTCAAATCTGTTCAGATGAAGAAACAAACTCATTACTTTACATCTTAGATGGCCATTCTTATAACAATTCTTTTACAAATCTCAATGGTAAGTAGGTTTTCCAGATCTTTTTTTCCTTGTTGTATCACAAAATACCGTATTATTCTAACATCCTTCTACTATTTGACACCGCATTTTTGATGGGTAAGTATGGGAGCAAGACAGGAGCTACAAGGTTCCCACGGCCATGGAAAACCTGAAAATAACCAAATAAAAGAAATATACCAATTTTGAAAGTTTAACAGTGCTATAAAGCTTTTTTTCCGTTTATGCTCCTCTCTCAACTATTCAATCAGACATTAGTGCTTGTGTAGTAAACTTGCCCTCAAGCTAGTGTGATAACATCAGTCTCGTCTGTCTGTTCATGGTCTTATTGGAGATTTTTGCACACTAATTTGTACTTCAATATATATGCGTAAAAAGTCATAAACATTTATCTTTTACAGCTCTGGTGATCCCCTGCTCATGTCATAACACAGGTTGTGATCTCTGTTGAATTTGTATTTTGCAGTTGCGTCCTCTCACCAGTGTCATTCCACCTTTAGAGCTTTAGCAAAAAGATTTGGGGTTGTTTGATTTAGTACACTTGGGAGACATCCACCGCTATTATGTTATTTACTGTCCATACTAATCCACAGCGGGCATGCAGAATGCAGGGCTCAGAGCTGTTATTAAGTATGCTTAGTACTGACATTCCTCTCCAAATCCCCATATTTTTGAATGAACCTATCTGTTTCTGTCTTAAAAACTGTTTACGAAGACTGTCAGGGCCTTGTCTGCATTTAACGTGACTCAGATATTTCCTCCAAGCAGTCACAGAATACATTTCTGTCTGTTTACCTTCCAGAAGGATGAGTAAATATGACTAGCGACCACGTAGCACACTATCCACATGCATACACATGAACGGATATGTGTCATCTAAATCACTGCTCTGCAACAGGTGTGTAGCCGACAGTGTGCAGATTGGGAATGTGTCCGTTTTATGCCTGTAAATCAGAGGAAAGCCCCGCTATACCCCTTCTTCCTCCTTAAACAGTGCTTCATACTGTCGTTTCCAAACAAAAATGAATTTTCACAGAGGGCTCCTGTTGCAGAACACAACAAAGTAAGTGGTGGTCACTCAGTCTAAGTAGATTTAATAAAATAGGACTGAATTCATTTTTAGCTTAATAGTGCTCACAACAATGATGTGCACTTTAGACAAATTACGTTTGGTCTTAAATCACATATAAGGTTACTGTATAATCCACTCTACTTCACAGTTTTTTTGTACAAGTTGCAACCTTCCGAAAGACTCAAGGTCCTACGGTGTAAATTAATATCAGATTATCTTAAATTGCAACCAAATTATGACCCGAAACAAAACAAAAAAAAACAACAAATGCAGAGATTAATTAAGTGCACTTAATTGTAGCTATTTATGTGCAGATGTACCACCAACACAGTCTCACGAGCAATTCGTACGAGGAGCCAAATTTGTGCTAATTCGTACGACCTCACTCGTACGATTTCGTACGATTGGTCTAAAATCACGTGATGGGTAGGTTTAGGGGCGGAGTTATGTTTAGGTCATTCGTACAAATTCATACAAATTGCCATCTCGCAAAATATGTACGATTTAGAATAAATCGTATGAATTCGTACGAGTGAGGTCGTACAAATTCATACGAATTAGCCACCTCGTAAAATACGTATGAATTGCCGTGAGATCAGATTGGTTATACAGTATGGCATTTCTTTGAAATGATTTTCACTCAGAAATTCCTAAAAAATTAATGAAGAAATTACAATCCTAAACATGTTTTTTTAGAACAGTGCTAATATAAATAGGTTTTCTATGCAAATTTTCCAGGCCATATTTTTATTTATGCTTTGCATTGTATTTAGTGAATAGGGTTGAAAAAAGTCTGTAAACTTAAAAGGAAGGTACTGGTAATCTTCTGCCAGAACCATATCTTATGTTTTTGTAGATATTGGCCTGTTCCTTACACTACTGTATAAAGCTATAACGCAACGCTTCAGATAACTTGCACACAATACACGAGTCATATGTACTACTTGTATGATACTTCAGTGGTGCTATTTTGACATTTTGGAGCTTGACAGTCCCGGCTCTCATTCATTATTTTCAAAGTTGCATGCTTTTTTTTTTAAAGACAATTCTTTGTGAACTCAGTTAGGTATGTGAACCCTGAGATGAACAGTCACCTTTATTATCCTGTATGAAAAGCATTAACTGCTGGATAAAATCCAACAAGCCTTTCTATTTTCAAAAATGCAGTTTAATAATACGGTTTATGTTTGAGCAAAAGAGAGTGCACGGCTAATCAGAAGGGAATAAGCATTGATAATTATTTAACTTCTACAGAACAACATAATCCCTTTAAGGATGTGTTTTTCTTAGAAAAAGCTGAAAAATAGAACGCAACAAAAATAAATAAATATATAAAAGCGTAAAAATGCAGGCCTGACTGGAGTGTGTGGTGTCATGGGAGGTGTAGTGTGGAGAGAAGATAGTGCCTAAGCTAGCTAATAGCATCTTTGTTTTCAGTCAATGCTGTGCTGTGTTCTCCAGGGCATTGCAAGACGTCTTTGGCAAAGCCAGTATTGCGCAGTTCTTCACTTGAGCTCAAGCCACAGGGACACCTTGGTTTATTTATCTTTCAATCAAGCCCCAGCGGTCACAGCCGAGCGGTCAGCAGCTGCCAGAAGAGAAGCCATTTCCCTGAGGACATGTATCCAAGTCACACCTACCTGAGGACTGCAGATTCCGAGACAAAGGAACTGAGACACAAACCCTTTCAAGCGGAATTTGTTCCACATCTTAAGTCTTTGAAAAGGAATCTGGATGTCTTGGATTTTCCTCATGCTGCCGCACCAACAAATAAACGGGCAGCGTTGTGGTAGGACACCGAGAGAAGTTATTGTCACTTATTTATGTCCGCCGAGGATTTATTATTGTTACCCGGAATTTCATTTTGGCTCTCTTTTGACAAAAATTAATGACTCAGAGACCTTGAAAGTTTAATTTAAAATAGGAGCTTGTCTTGCAGTCAAGACTTTAAAATAAAACAATCGCTTTGACTGTAGCGGCTGCGGTGACGTGGAGGAAAGAAGTCTGGAACTGATATTTATTCCTCTGCCCTTGGAAATGGGATTCGCAATGCCAATTCATCGGCATGTCTGTGTCGCAGACAGACACACAGGCCGCCAAAGTCCTTTTTCATTAGAACACCTCCAATCGTTTATCTTGACGCTTGGAAAAATAACGTGACAAACGCTTCAGTTAATCTGTTGCTGTAGAGCAACAATTAACTTGTAGTTCCTGGTAAAAAAGCAGCCAGTGTGAAAGGACACGTCATAGAAACATTGAATAATGGCTTTAGGCCCTGCTTTTGGGCCTATCGTTGTTTGAGTAATGAAAAGCCTGAAAAGGAGGAAAATGTTTAGTACTCCCAGATACTTTTATTGCGAGAGAAAAGGCATCATATACTTTTACAGCATGTCTTAAGTGCTTATCTATGAGGTGGCTGAAACCCTATTCTGGATGTGCCTAAAACTAACATGAGCCCAGTCTTGCCTTTAATTTCCTGTTAAACTCAATCAGATTACCTTTGTGGCACTGTGAAGTAGACTGCTCCTCCGCCATTGAATTATGCTATTAGCACAGCTGGGCTCTTAAAACAGATAAGCACTGCTAGGCTTGTTCAGGAAGGGTTTTTTTCCTCCTGCAACCACACGGTCTCTGTCAAAGCCCTACGTCAGACTGAGCTTACAACCTGTACGTTCCAATGATTTTGTGGTTGTCACAAGGAGGTCTCAAAAATTTTGAAAGAATTCAAAAAAGTTAGTTTAGCAAATGTTTAACACTTTAAAACAACAGCGGCTTATAAATATGTATTTATTTAATTATTGTGATGTATATTGTTACATTTTCTGTATATTTGTGTAATCTTTGTTGTTTCATGTTTGTGTTTGTTTGCAAAGGCTAGATACTGTTATATCTCATTAGTGTAGTACCTCTTTAAGAAAGGTGTGTGCTGCAAGATCATGTGACCAGTGGTTGCTTCCTTTATAAGGAATCACACTTCAGTAGTAATTGTACCTGGTTCAATAGTGGTTTCAACCCGGTGTGCAGCCACTTGGTGAGTTGATGTTCTCTCTAGTTTCTTGCCTGTTTGCTATGTTGTAATGTTGAACTGTTGTTTACATATGCTCCTTTGTGTTCCATATTAAGATAGGTGCTATGCACCGGTAAAAGCTGACTGTTTGTTTGGTTACTGTGAACCTGTTTAAAGTTCATAAAAAGTTGTGAACTTTTGGAGCGTAATACAAAAGACTGGACTTTGTTGTGTTATATTATGCTATTGATGTTTGTCTGTATCCATTTGTGTTTAATTAACTTGTCATCCTTTTTAGCTTGTTAGCTTCCTGGTTTGCCACAAAGCATTTTGGGAAATGTAGTTTCCTGTACCCAAGCTAAAACTTGCCCTGTTTTGGAATGAAGTTAAACACATATTTTATATTGTATTAATTATATGTTTATATTGATATTGTTATGTGTATGTATATTGATCATGTTTATGTTATATTGTTTATGATATTTATATTTTGAGAACTTTGTGTTACTATTTCAGGTTTATTACCTGTTTCACTTTGGAAAAATAAATGGAGAAAAGTTTAAGTGGAGACTGAGTAATATCCTTTGTACACTGGGTTGCCCTTTCCGTTGGGAGAATAAAAACGGAACAGAGAGTCAGTGATATAGAACGTAATCCATTCCATGTGAGTGATACTGGGTAACAACTGTCTGCTGAGCGCACTTACTGTGATAGGACGCTGAAGTGGGCTCACAGGAATGTGAGCAGCGGTGTGTCCAGTTGTTCCAGGTGACCATATCTGAGGGTGTTCTGGAGAAAAGGAATGAGCCGAGGAGAGAGGGACAGAGAAGCACAACCTGGTTTCATCTAAACCACTGCACAAGAGTTCCCAGGGAAAGGATGGAAAGAGAAGCAGACAAACAAGATGAAGTGCAAAGTGACCAAAGCACAAAGAAAAAAATGTATATACACCGAGCTTCCATCCTAGTGTCAGACGGACAGGAGAGGAAAGAGAATGAGTCTAACAACATATCTGATGTTCATCACATGCCTAATGTATCTAATTCTACAAGCTCAAGCTATAGTCAACAGCACCCAGAATTTCCTAGAATCAACTTTTACCACCTTCGTTGAATCTAGCAGTGACCTTGATTTAATCCAAAAAGAACAAGAACCAGATAAGGAGGAAAAATCTCTAGAAAAAATAGACATTATTAATGATAACCATAATATTAGTTATAAGAGAAATTCAGATATATTATGAGAAAAGGCAGAAGACAATAATTTGTAAAAATGGGTAAACTTCACAGCAGAAAAAGAAAAATGGAAAAACTGCTTAGTTTGCTTTGAAGCAATACAATTTTATATATTGTACCAATACCTCTTCACAGTTCTAGTAGTAGAATATTTCATGATGAATGGTTTAAGAAATGCCCAGGACTATCTAATGCAATGGGATTAGATGTAGTCAAAAGGGGAGGTAAATGCTTCATAGAAACAGAAATACATGTGAGGAAGAGGAAAATAAGTTGAAGAGAAGGAGAAGTAAGTTGTTTGACAGTAATGAGGATGTGAATGAAGGAGATGAGTCATTTGATAAAGAAAAATAGGAACAGGGCAGAGAAAAGTAGACCACTCATACCTAGGGTGACCACCCGTCCCCCAGGCGGAAAAAAAAAGTATACTTTAACATACTAAATTTAAGCACACTTAGTGTATTTCATAAGCACAAAATTATTGTACTCAAA
>JAUCNO010000626.1:4768598-4790616 GCA_032353835.1 Enteromius viviparus | reverse complement strand
TCTGTGACGTAGACTGAGTTCTGCTGATTGGCTGGAAGAAATCCATGTGCTTACACAAGCTCACGGAAAGGCACGAGGTCGCTCTAATGAATGATCCATTAAGTTACCAACTATAGTTCCTTGCCCGATAAAGAGTTAAAACAACGCCAGAATGAGTTAAAAAAACTGAATTTTCACGTTTGGATAAAGCATCACTTTAAAGAGATAACAAAAAGTGTCCACTAGAAATATTTGTAATCCATCATTCATTCATTTTATTGCCTTCAGAAGCCCTGGTGAGGTTCTTGCTGCTTTTATGGTTTGCCTCCTACAGGTCTATTCTGTGTGGCCGAGTGTGTTTAGGGTCCTTGGTCTTGCACACAGATGGTGGGGGCCCCCTCATTATCAGGGCCACTCTCTAGGTCAACAAGAAAAGCCTTTTGGGACCCTGGGAATCACCAGCGACATGGATTACAACACAGATTACAGGGAGTGGAAGAAGAAGCAGGGCCTTGAAATTATTGTGCCCCCTCAGTCCTACTCGCAATAAAGGCTTATGAGTGAATAGGGAGGAGCTAAAGGCCTTGTTCTTTTGCATGCTTAAAGTCTAATTATCATCAGCTTGCAGTTTATTATGCTGTGACCCCGACAGCTGCTGAGAATTCAATTGCCGTCACGCTGCCATTTACAATCAAGGCCTTTAATTCCCACCATGTGCTCTTCAACTTCCCAAGATTTAAAGCCCTCATAGCACATTATTCCCACCAGGATATCATGTGCCAAGCCCTGCAGATATTCATAGTGAGAAAGATGCTGTCTGGATCCGGTTGGGTGTACTAGTGTGAAATACAAGGTATAATGAGCAAAAGAATCGTTATTTTTAAATCTCGTTCTTGTTTACGGCACTTAACCATTTGTTTTCTTGTAGAACCTGAACATCAGCTCCTTATACTACTGGTGCTTAAAATGAAAGATGTGATTCTTTGGGAAAGCAATTATGCGCCACCAGCCCGCAGAGGGTACAAAGGTTAATTGAGTCCTCAACCATACATCAAATCTCAAAGGTAAATACTAAGACGTCATTACATTGAAACAAACAATCCCACCAAAACAAAACACTTTCTGTATAAACAACAGAACTCCACCCTCTGACGTGGACACATGCTGATTGCCCTCACAGCTCATAAATTATGACAAAAAAAAGGTGTTTAACATTTTATGGAAGCTTTCTTTCTCGTCCGCCTCACAGATGACCATCATCTTTTGCCCATCTTCGCCGGTCTTGTTTTTTACTTCAATTTTGAAAACGAATTTTTCAAAATCAGCGTTTTAACCCACTTGAAAAGGCTTTGTGTCACTGGTTCTTTTTCCAGTGCTTGCGCTTCAGAGCACAGGGGTATGGATGAAAGAGATGGGAGAACAGAGGGAGCTCAACCTCTGTGTCTCCATCTGCTTTCTCTGTGCCCTCCACCCCTCATCGACCCCACTCTCCTTCTGCCCTTCCATCCCACAGGTGTGAGCTTACCTCCCCAAATTGCCCCCTCCATGTACCCCCGCCCCCCTTCAAGCCCCATGCTGGGATTAAGTAGCGTTCATGCCTCTGAGCCTGGGGCTACAAGTTCCTGCAACCATTACATTACAAACGCCTACTGTTCGGGAGGCAAATAAAGGTCCTCGATTACGCCGCCAGTTGATGGAGAGTAGAATAAACTTGTTTGGTACTTACAGTATGATAAGAAACACTGATGGGCTTTTCTAAAGTTAATCTGTCAATGAAAAATAAGCGTGTCCACAAAAAGTAAAAAGGAAGGCTATTTGAATGCAATTGTTGAAACCAGAAAAAAATGATACAATGTCCAAAACTTTTCACAAATTATGAATTTTATTAATTATATTATTAATTCATTATAACTGTTACATTTTGGGTGAGTCTTTCAAAGTGTTTTACAACCTGAATTAGCCTTGCCTTGTCATAAAAAGGCCAAATTATCCAATATTTTGATTGACGTTTAACAAAGATCCTCTCTATGATGTCATTTCCATTTTTATGTTGGTTTTCCCTCTGCGTGTTGGATGCAATATGATTTTTTGGACTAAATATTCTTTAAATATGTCTTTATTTAATTTATTATTTATTTATTATATATTTATTATATTATATTATATATTTATTATTAAACTATTATATGTATTATAAAAAAGACAACTTGACAAGTTTCTTTTTACTGTTTTGATTCCTCATGACAATTATTATTATTAGAGTATTTAAAATGTAAATTAAGTTTTGCATTCAGAAATCCATGCTTTTTAAAAAAGCAATGTATTCTAGTAATTGCCTGTATGAACTGAATTTATGTATTTTTAAATAATAATAAAAAACCTGTAAACCTTTGTAACTTTGTTTTCACTAGGGAAAAACAAGCATCAGAAAACAACTCTAACAGAGAAGATAAGACAGCAGCATACATTATATTTTCCACTATGCTAGTGATTTATGAACTTTTCAAAGCACCAAACTTCATTGTTCCTATGAACAATCCACAATCTCACAGGGAAATGATATACAGGACATAAATACAATGCCCTGAATTGCGGTTGAAAACCTCTAGCCACAGGATTGTGGCTATGCCATGCAGTGGGAAAATGTTCTTGGGTGCAGTCACTTCCAGATTCTCACCGTACAAAACCAACATCTGTAAGAGAGAGGATGTCGGCGGTGATATAGGGCCGCACAGTCTTGGGAAAGTGACAGTGTCCTGTCATCAGTTGTGTTATGGGTTTAGAAACAGTGGATAAGTAGTAAGCTTCACTGTGACACACTTACCACGCGATGCAAGATGACAGGCCAGCCTTGGGCGACAAAGAGTACTTAAGGCTCAAGAGCCTTTCTTTCTCTTTTTATCTGCTTGTGCTCTCATTGTTTTAGAGCATTTCTGTAAAGCTGGGATCTACAGAGGGTAGGGTTAACGGCTTTCATGGGAAGCGCACATTGGTCGCTCTCACCTTTTTCTTGCTCATTGGGCTCTAATGCATTCATTACCTCTCTTGCGCACATCTGCCTCACGTAAATCCCATTTCCTGTGTCTATTGAGCGCGCCCAGTGGCCTGGTGCTGGGGCGATGGCCGCCACACGTTTCCCATGGCCTCCTCACCCTTCTGCTCACTCCAGCGTCCCTGCCCCTATTGTTCTTCATCTGTTCTTCCCCACCCAGTGCACACTGTTGTCTGCCCACCAACCCCTGCTTTAATCCAACACCCCTCCTCTCCCCAATACACTCTCCTTTGATACCCCCTTTCCTAGCTAAGACCCCTGCTGCTAAAGCAGTATCCTGGCAGCTGGAGCAGTTGACCATGTTGGCTCAGCTGCTGGTTCTCGAGACCCGAGTGACTCTGGACTCTGCACAAGAACAACACTGAGACCGGCTCAGGCTAAATTTCATTATCCAACCACTCTACTAATTAATTAAGACTTAATCCACTGGAGGTGGATCCCATGGGAGAACACTGGATGACTACTGTACCTAAGATACAAGAACCTGTTCTAACAGATGACCTGTAAAGGACAATCCAAAAGAAATCTTTTCTATCATGACAACTCTGGCATGGTTGTGTTCATGGCAATGTTAGTGCGTTGATGGAATAGATCTGCTATGCAACGGCAGAGTACCAAACACATTTTCTTGGTCTTGGTTTTGTCATGGACTCAGTTAGTCCCTCTTCCAGTATTTTATTCAACCCTCTTCTGTTTTGACTCAAGAAAATGAAGGTTTCAAAAGCAGGTATTGCAGCAATGTCACAGTAGACCATTCTTAAAAGAACTTTATTCCCGTAGTGTAAGGAATATTTACAGTCTAAAGAACCTACAAAGAACCTTTTGTAGAATAAAAGGTTCCATGGATGTTAAAGGTTCTTCATGGAACCACTGATGACAATATATTAGGCATATACTCAGTCCCTGACTTGGACTCAAATGGGCTTTACAATAACGCACTTCAGAATTCACATCCACATGCAAACTGAAAATTACATTTTAATTTATTTATGGTAGGGAACTTACTAAATATCTTCATGGAACATGATCTTTATTTAATATTAGGGTGACCATACGTGCCATTTTCCCCGGACGCGTCCTGGCCAGGATTTCTATATTGCTTCGATTTGTACATCAAGAGTGTTTTGGAACTGATGTCATATGTGTGTGTGGTATGACTCATACCGATCAGTTCGCACGCGCAAACCGAGCCAAAACTATATCCTTATAGAAATCCTGGCCAGGACTCGTCCGGGGAAAATGGCACGTATGGTCACCCTAATTTTATACCAAAATAGGCTCAATACAGATTTTCCCAAAACACAAGTTCTTGATTTTATTCAATTCAAAATCATTTGTATATATTTCTGTTTGTTTACACACTTATTATAGAAAGAAATCTCTCTCTTTCTGCCAATGCTGTGAACTAAAACTATTTGACATAATTTTCAGTCACTGAAATTAAGCTGAATTCAAATAAATTTTAAACATCAGATGAGAACCATAAATTTTAAGGAAAATTTTAAATGTTGCCAAAATAGCCAAAATGTTTAAATGTGTAAAGTATTAATATTGCTAATAATCTATATGTGACCTTGGACCACAAAACCAGTCATAAAGGTAATTTTTTAAAACTGAGATTTAAACATTAGTTAATAGTGAAAAATTGCATAAAATTCTTAAAACTACGGGTGCAAAAAAAAAACAAATGGTCTAAATGAAGTCTTAGCACTTGTACTGTAGGAAATTTACTAAATATCTTCATGCATGATTTTTTGCATGAAACAAAAATACAAATATTGACCCAAACAGTGTATTGCTGGCTATTGTTACAAATAAGACCTTTTTGTCACATACAAAAACACACAAACAGAAAATAAATTAAAAAATTTAGAAATAAATATAAGCAACAACAATTATTTGTCAAAAAAAAAAAATATTTACAAATAAATTGCTCTTATACATAAAATGAATTAAAGCAAATAGAGACTAACTATGATCAAGAATAACTACGTCAAGATTTACAAAATGACAAATTTTGTACGCAATGTAAAAAAAAGAAGAGAAAAAAACAGTCAAACAAAATACATTAACAGATTAGAATGATATGATAAGAGATGATCATTTGTAATTTTTGGGTGAACTAAATCTTCAAGATATGTCCCTCTTTGTGTCTCTCTCTGTAGATGAGTCCTGCAGGGATATGTACTATAACTGTGTGGTGGTGGTCCAGGCCCGTTTGTGTGTGTACTCATACTATCGCACTACATGTTGTGCATCATGCTCTCGGGTCACTCAGAGAGACACACTGCACAGAATCAGGTAATCTGCTGCGTCTTGGAATGTGACACCACCGCTATCCTTTCCTGAGTTTTGATGTCCTTGTCTCATAATGGCATCATCCCCACCTGTTTTCAGCTGGATCTGAGCTTGAGATGACATCACTGTTCATCTCCACCACGGTTCAAAGACTTACAGTATATGTTCACTGCCATATTACAAATTGAGAATGCTCCATGAGCAAATGAGTATTTATTGCAAATAAAAACAACCAAACCTCTTTTACGTCATTTATCATATTGAGTAATGTCCAAAAACTAACAACGACCGATTTAAAATTAATCTTCGCATTTAAATGGTAATTTAAACGTCTGATAGCTTGCATACAAAGATTCTAAATTAACCATTTACACAATAAATCATTGTTATTTATCTAAATATTAAATCCTAAAGTTTGCTGCTCTGGTATTGTAGAGGGGTGATCTTAATCCGTCCAGAAGTCCATATGTAATGTTAGTCTTTTTTTCTTTCTTGATCTGATCCCTTGGGAATATAATTAACCCATATTTATTTGTTAGTTTATAACGTTTATTATTAATGTAAAATTAAGTTTATTTTGTTAATAGTAACCCATTATTAATATTGCATTCATGGGAAACCCCAATATAGGAAACAACACAGAAACACTGTTTCAGTACAAAAAAATGATAGATAGCTAGATACTGTAGCTAGAATTCGATTTTACATTTAGTTTCTATTTGTTTGCATATGTAAATATTTTTTTTCAGTCATAACATTTTCAGTGTTGTGTTCCCAGCTTTACAGAGAAATGAAAAACTATACTTCATTGGGAAGAAGCAAAATTCAGCTGGGAAAACACACCACCTCAGCTTTTCTCAGATTTAAATTTATATGGCAACATACAATACATTCAGCCCTGTGCTGCATCTCTGCTTGGTGATAGACCACTGCTGCCCTCTAGTGGAGAACACAATTTGATAATACATTTTCTGTTGTTTTACTGTGATTTTATGAATCAGCTGCTTTCGCAGCTGAAAATGTTAAATGAACTTTGGCAACACTTATTTTACTTAACAGCAAATGTTTATTTTAAAGCAACAGCTTAGTAGGTTACATTTTTACACTGCATCAAATTACATCAAATCAATATGATCTTGAAATGGGTGTCTACAATCAGACCAATTTGTCTGTTGTATAATTTATAAGGTGTATTGTAACGTTATATATATATATATATATTATATATATATATATATATATATATATATATATATATACACACACACACACACACTATTATTGTGCATCTTAATTAAGCCATTAATGTATATAAAAATCAATTTACACCTGTGTAATATACAAACTCATAAAGTAATTTCTGAAAATAAATGATCTTTTAACATTTTGAAAATACAGTTTGTAAGAAAACTAGATTTAAGAACACATTTTACATGCAATTATTGAAAGAAAAAGAGTTTCGGTATTGCACTAGTTTGTTAATAATGACATTCTCCATCCAGAGACTTTTAGGTTACAAGGCCATCACTCACTCTCAATCCCTGCCTGGAGCAGAAGCTCATCAGGTACCTCTTCAGTGGCCCTTTCTACTTCCTGCAGAGCTTCCAGATAAGCAGGGTCATCAGGCCACTCTCCCCAGTCCTCAGCTTTCTCATCCCGAGGAGCCGAGGACGACTCTGTTGAATCATTCCTGTCTACAGAGTTTTGGGCAAGCTCAATGTTTCCCAGTTCATCCGTTAAATATGCCTGGTCCTCTTCATCCTTATGTAAAGAAAAATATGCAAGTCAACATACATTCAAACGTTTGTATGGTTATGTAAATTACAGCTGTTTTTCCAGATGAACTGAATCCTGACTGACCTCCATCAGCAGGTGGCTCATACAGACCTCTTGAGGCAGTGGGAGGCCTAAAAACCATAGGAATGCCATATTATTACAATCTATACGATTTAAATGTAACATCATTCCCTACCTAGCCTCATCTTAGTGTTATCTTGGCTTTTTGAATGTGCTATTTTAGTTTATAGCATTAATATTTTGAAATAGCTTTTATTTTTATATTTCCATTTTAGTTTTAATTTTAGTAATTTTATGAGATTTGTCATTTTTAATATAATTTTTTATATATAAATTAATTTTTTATCAATTTTAGTACCACTAGTACTTATTTCAAATAATTGTTTTATTTTTTTTTGTTTTAGTTAACAACCAACCAACACTACCTCCTACCAGATGCCAATCTGAGAGTAATTTCATCTATAACGGTCACCTTCACTGGCAGTACAAGATAAAGTAGTATAGCTATATAGTAGCTAGATAGTCAAAGGTATTGTACTGGAGGATCTGTAGTTCGGTCTTCTGCACTCAGGGTCATGACATCTCTGATACCACACTTCTTCTTTGAGATCCACCACAATTCTATGAAAAATAAGTACAAACCGCATTCAGAATTGTTACAGCCCCTCAAACAGACAGTTTGAATCAATGCAAGTCATGGCTGTAAAGACTCACATGATGTTGTTGCTCTTATGAAAGCGCTTTACGTTGTGGCACCAACGGAATTTTTCAATATCATAAACCAACAGCTGTTCAGAAGCAAAGTAGCTCCATCGCCGGATGCCTGTTTGGGTAAATGTGACATTCAGTTAACAAAGCATTCCGCTGAAATAATCCCTTTTGTGGTTTTGGGTGAAATTCAGTTGAAACTAAAGTACAAAGAAAGCATGGCCCCGTCTCTTTTCGTTACTGTTGCTTACTTCCTTGAATTCCATCCTTGCACAAGAGTGTCAGCACAAATTCATCCACCTCTTTAAAAGGAGATGGCTTCTGTTCACCCAACAGATCTATATGGGAAGGACAGAGCGAGAAGACTCTACTTGTAGTTAACTGTCAATGATGTGAATAGTAAAGCATGACATTCAGGGAGGACGGGAAGTTCCCTTTTTTCCCCCAAAAGCCAATCGGCTTTCAATTCCGTTTCATAAATATAAATTACCAGAATTGTGTGACTCTCTTTGAAGGGTCGGACATTGAGATCCTGCTGTACTCTTCTGTGGTGTATCATAAGTCAAAATAATCTGTCCTGTGAAACTAATGCAAAACAGACAGTATTCTAAAACAATGGTACGATCACAAAAAATCTGCCCCACCATAGTGTGGATAACACAAAGAGGTGCATACAAATAACCTGATATTGGTGATTAAAGAAGCTAAAAATATGCATTCTTCTTTTGTGGTGTGCTTGAAGAGCTTTGGGACAAACGTGTTGTCCTCTGCCACAGAAAAGGCTGCATTCTTTCCCAGTTTAGAGGACTTGTAGAGACGGAAGTTTCTGTTCTTGGTGTAGACACCTTCAAAAGAGGAGAGAGTTACTAATATTATCTTGTCCCTTACCTTCACTTGCAGTGCACTTTAAATAATAAAAATATATTTACAAAAAACATTCTGATCATTGAATTTTAATGAAGTGTCATTAAGCGCAGGTATTAAAGAGAGTCTGCATTTATGGCTACATTTTTAAACGCAGTCAAGTACACTGTATATTAATGTACAATTAAATGTTTTATTCTAAATGTTTTAATAAAAGCATGACTTATGTCTGGATTTAAAGAAGTACACGGACTTTGAAGTGTTGACTAATATACTAAAGCACACATAAAGTACTTGATTATCATTTATTTTAACAGTTGTATTATTCAGAATTACATTAAGTTAATATATTTGAAATCTACTAAATTGCAAGTTCATCTTTACAAATGCAAATATAAATATATATGTGTCAATTAAATTGCAATTAAGTGGAAGAAAACATTACATACTGCTCACACTTAACTTTTAATATCAATTATTCATGTAATAAGTACTCTTGTCATTGAAACAATCAACTTTACAATACGTTGTAAACTAAAAAACAACCTACTAATTCTCACCCAGGTCAACAAAAAGTTGTTCTTGTCCATTTTTGCTCTTCACTATGAGAAAGTCCAGATCCCTCTCTTCATGCTTTCTTCTCTTGGCCTGAGAACCATCCACATCAACTCTGTTCTCTCTTGAACAAACTTCTGTTGTGTTTGCCTCTGGTTTGCTTTAAACCAAATCAAACAAATATGAAATTAAATCAGAAACAGAAGGATGTATAAATGTAGAATACCGCAAAAATAAAAAAAGATGTGAAAAACGGATTCAGTTTTAAGTTCTGAGTTTGGTTACAGCTTCCAGTGTTGCTCATCTTACCTTTTCTGAAGGCTTTTTAGAGCAGGATGCAGGATATCATGAATAAATCGGCCTGCAAACACGTACATGCATTACTATCACAACTGCAACAAATATCTATGCATTAACCACTTACTCTTTGTGCATGCTGATGATGTGAGAGGGACTCACCTACATGAGAGTTGTCTTTGAATGCAGCACTAGAAAGCATGAAGATAAGATGACGACTAAACTTCTCAGAGGTGCTGGAGTCTAGATTAAGGACATCTTTTGCAGAGCAGTGAAGACCATAAACCTCTTCTAGCTTCTCACACACATACTGTTTTTGTACATGGAGAAACGTTTTGAAAATATCCACTTACGAAGAACATTTTTTATTTCTCAATAGCAGCTATTTTAAGCTTTTTTAGTATAACACACAATTCAAAAGTTTGGGGACAGTAAGATATTTTGTTGTTGTTGGTTTAAAAAGATCTTTTGAGCTCAGCAAGGCTGCATTTATTTGGCTAAAAATACACAGTAAATGGTAATTGTGAATTATCACAATTTAAAGTAACATTTTTCTAACTTAATATTATTTTAAACTTAATTTATTCATGCAATGGCAAAGCTTAATTTTCAGCGGCCATTATTCCAATCTTCAGTGTCACATGATGCTTCAGAATTCATCCTAATATGCTTATTTGGTGCACCAAACGTTTATTATTATTATATATGTTGAAAGCAGTTGTGCTGCTTAATATTTTTGTGGAAACAATTAAATATTTTTATAATTTTTAAATTAATTTAATAAAATACATTTTATATTTCATACATTTAATTTCATACATTTTATTTTAATAATGTAAATTTTTAATAATACATTTATTTGCAATAATTTGAAACTGATATCTTTCTTAACATTATAAATGTCTTTATTGTAATATTCACTTCCATATGTTCTTGCTATATAAAAATATAATTTCTTAAAAAAAAATCTTTCTGGCCCCAAACGACTGAAGTAGTGTATACTTACCTGAATTAATTTTGACACCATCTTCTTGCCATCCAGGTGTGTGTTGGAGGCTTTGTCGAACTCTAAATCAAAGTAGAGTTTGCAGACGGCCCCTTCCAGAATGACCTCATAGCAGTGCATCAGAGACTGTCTGTGAGTGCTGAAGACACAAAGATCTCATTCACCTACAGCAATGCCTTTTCTTAAAAGTAAATTACTACTGACTACTAATTACACTTTTTAAAATTCCTCATCTGTAGCAGATTACTTTTTTTTTTTTTTAAGTGTCTTTCCTAAAACTGATTTCTACATATCATCATGTGTCGGGGGTACCTGTAATAATGCCAGAGTTCACTGTAGCTGGTCACTAGGAAAATCCTCTGTCCAGCATCACTGCCTTCCTTCTCCAATGAAAATAAATGCACATCCTAATAAAGACATAATAAGTGCCAAACACTTTAAAAACAGTGGTAGTTATGCCTCATTTAAACGGATATCCATCAGATTTTGTTAATGAATTTAACCTGTTTAACGTGCTGAGTGAAGGCAATGGCTGTGTTCTGTCGTGGGAAAAGTCTCCAGACAGAGGAGGGCTGCCATGGCCGGGACAGACGGGGCTTGTATGGACAGCTCAGAGGAGAAGACTGAAAAGATGAGGCTCTCTGCTCCACAGACTTCAGCCTGTCCTGCCATTTTTCTTTTGTCATCCTTGCTTCAAAACACTTAAGTATGATTAAATCACACTCATGCTTTGTGATGTGATCAGCAGAGGACAGTAAAGAGTTAAGCAGAACTGAAGTTACCTGTAAGCAAATAAAATTCCATCAGCAAACATACGATACAGTGAGAGCTTCTGTTACAGCCCATAATAACAGATTTCTCTAATAGAGAATTTTTTTCGGCTGTAATATGTATGGTGTTCATACTAACTTATCAATACATTTGGAAACAGACAGAGAGAGAGAGAGCTACAGCACTTTATTATATATATTAGTATATATATATATATATATATATATGCAGCCCCTGTACAAAGCGTACATTTAAATAACGAGTGCTACACCTTAGTTTAGTCGCTTACCTGTATTCATCGTTGTGTAGTTCTTTTTTAGTTAGTTTTTGTACATTTACAATCTGAAGCATTTACGCTACCTCGCACTTTTCTCTGTTTTGAGGAACGCGCTTAGCTGCGCGTCATACAAATGAAGCGTTGCGCATGCGCTGGATTTACCGCGCGCAAAACGGAACTGCTTTGAGTCATGAATATTAATAAGTCAACACCCTCCCTCGTTGTTTTTGACGTTATTTTCTTCTTTTTGTCTAATGGTTTACATGTTATGCTTTTGTATATTCATAATATGTATGCATGTTATGGTACTGTTATAACTGAAAGGTTAATAAAAACGAAATAAAATATTTACCTAATTAATATTCATGAGCTACCCTGCGTATGTCGCCAAGCATGCCGGGATTGCGCAGTACAGTGGCTGTCGTTGGCGCGTTATTTTGAACGAAGAATGGAGTTGATACATGCGCTGCAGCTATTAAAATTAAACAATGTGTCTACAGGTATGGTTTATTTTTGTACCAGCTTGTCCTAGAAACAATGGCTGAATGCCTTTTGAGGTCCACTGCGTGTTTTGTTGTAGAAACCTCGAAATATTTTGAGTTGCAACTGACGCTGTCATTTCGGGGGATTGTTTTGGTTTCGTTTAATGGTTTATTTGATCATATATGGGATTTTAACGCAATACCTTTTTTGTTTTATCATAGCAGATAACGTTAAACATGAACTGTTCGTTTAAACCGTCATAGTGTTTATAATTAGATTGAAAACTGGTTTACTATCATTTATTTCGGTTTAAGTTACTAACTTATATGTTACTATGTTCTCCTATATAACGTTAGTCATACTAACTTATATATATCTTATAACACGTAATCACATTCTGTGTCAACTTAGTGAGCTGCCTGCCTATTGTTGACTTGTTGACATGTTTCAGCCTGGGTGGACGCAGTGTGGGATTTCGAGTTCACCCACACAGATCCTCTTGACCCTGTTATTGAGGAGGAGATAAAGGAAGACCCCGATGTTTTCAAAACAATTTATATGCAGCTTTTGCCCTTCTCAAATGAGGATGATGACAATACACAGGTATAACATGTGATAGTGGTGTTCTTTGTGCATCACGTCACAAAATAGTACATCTGTTTGCGCTGCTATCAGTGTAAGTTTAACTTGCTTATGATGTATTTTTTTCTCTGCAGAGTGTGTGGGTGGTGTTTGGTGAGAATGGAATCTCTGCAAAATCTTTGGTGGCTGTTCTTTCCTACTTCATCCTCAGTGCTAAAACCAAAAGTCCCAGTCTTGAACAGAGACTGTGTGGTCTGCAGGCAGCCTCCCTATACTTGTTGCTGCTAAAAATACCTGGTATGTTTCCATCTTTTGCATTTAGCTGCAGTGCTGAATTCAGTTTTAATGCATGACACCAATTCATTTTGTTAGGCCCTTGTGAGTTTATTTGATGTTTTTCTTTTTGTCCATCTTTAGGGAGTGTTGCAAATAAATTATACCATCAGATTCTTTTTGACACCTGTCTGAACATGCCCCTGAAATGCTGGCCTCAAGACTCGGGCAAGAAACGCAAGAAAGATACTTTAAAAAGCTCACAAGTGGACGCCAAAACTAGCAAACGGTCCAAACCTCCAAAGAAAGTGTCAGAAGAGGTAAAGAATTTTGTTTGTTTGTATATGTGACATTTACATATATCATTGTTAAAAGCATTTTTCTTACTCTGACAGTGGTGTTCTGTATTTTGGGGTTTTGTTTCCCAACAGATGGAGATTGATGATGATGAAGAGGATGAAGAAGAGGGGGTGTACTTTTCTGCACAGGATTTGCTGAAACTAAGAGAGGAGCTTGTCTTGTTGGTTCGCACACTTCTGAGACTACTCGAGAAATTTTCTCTTCGAGACAAACCTCAGAGTGCTGACAGCTGTGTTCAGGTCAGTCTATGATGACTTGAATAATCAGTAAGTTCCTCACTTAGCACTTCTTGTGTGGTACTTGTGGTTGTGTTGGGGATTTGTGTGAATGATATAGTAGTTTTGAGTATAGCTGTTCCTTTTTTTTCTGTTTAAAAAGCCAATTTGACCCTCTTTGCAATTTTGAGACTATAAGGTTGTTAGATAATCAGTTATCGCGTAGCTTCTGAAGCAATTTTTTTGTATAGACCTCAATATGGTTAAACATTTTCACATATTAATAATAACCTTTAAACAACCTAGTAAAATTGTACTTGCAGAATGCTGAAATTTTTATATTATTTTCATTTACTTTCAGCTTTTCACTGAACTTACCAACTTTGAGCCGGTCATTCGGGAAATGTCATTCTCTCAGGAAAGGTAAATATAAAAGAAAAAGATGAGGAAATGCATGTCAGCACTACTTTTAGTATTGTTTAGATATTATTTATTCATATTTTTCATTATTTAAAAAAAAAAAATGTTTTTAGTAATTTTATTGTTTTAGACAAATATAGATAGTAAGCTTTATTTTGTTTTTATTTCATTTGTTTTTAAACTTTTTGTAATTTTAGCATTTCAGCTTAAACATATTTTATTTTAGTTAGTTGCCAAGGCAGTATTTCAAATTTTTTTTTACATTTTTTTTACACACAAAATTTATATTCATCTATAAACTTTTATATTTTAATAAACTATTCTTGTAGGTCAAATTATTTTAGTATAGTTTTAGTTAACAATATCAGCTCTAATGCATTTGTAAACATGATTTTTGTGTTTTTAAGTAGTGCCGACCAATTACAGAGTCTGCCTGAGCTGTGCTACCACGGACTGGGGCTACTTTGCTCAACCATTCATGGTGAAGGAGATGAGGTGAGTATGGGTTACTCCGAAACACCACTGCATTTAAGTTGCATGAGTTACATTACATTGTTTGATCGTTATGGGTGTTGTGTTTTACAGTGCCGTCGCAGAGTGTTCCGCAAACTACTCTATGTTATTCTAATGATGAAAACACAAGAGAGGTCAAAGCCGTGCCTTCTTGCTTCATCTCAGGCTGTATGTGTTGCCAGAGACCAGGCCA
The DNA here is from genome assembly GCA_032353835.1 of Enteromius viviparus. Lineage (NCBI taxonomy): Eukaryota > Metazoa > Chordata > Actinopteri > Cypriniformes > Cyprinidae > Enteromius > Enteromius viviparus. The sequence goes on along the minus strand of JAUCNO010000626.1, from coordinate 4,775,973 downwards.
TACGTTTCATTAGGTTAGTGGCTGATGTTCCGGTAATAATTAATGTTGGAATATTTGTTCATGCAATTTCTTAACTTGTTTTGTCCCATGCTGTGTGTTCAGCATTGATATTGTGAGCTGTTTATATCATGTGTGTTCTGTGTTATAGTCATGTTGTTGATGAGCAGAGGGAGGCCACATTGCCACTTTTACGAATCCTTGTGCAACACATCTGCCATCAGGTATATTTTATTTTCAAGCAAAATTGAACTAAAAATTAATTGCTACATTTCTGCTTTTTCAATTACGTTATTAATGGCTCTCAGCGCTCATGTCATTCCAATCTGTATGCTATTATTCTTTTCATGGAACATGTTTGAAAACCTTTAAGGTCCAATACATAATAAGATGTATCAAATTAGTTTGTAGAACTGTCATTTTCTATGTTATTGTTTTTACAGACAGATTTATGTAATTATCTACTATTAAATCGTTCATGCAAATAAGCATGCAGATCTCAAACCAAATATCTTAAGACCAAACAAAGACCTGAGCAGAGATTCTATATGATGTATGTGTGTGTCTGTTTAAGATGGTGGAGAAGTCTGAATATCGAGCCAGTGGAGCACAGGCTGTTGGAAAACTGATGGCTAAGATGCCATGTCAGGACTATGCAGTCATTGTTAAGTGGCTCTATAGCTACTCCCGAAACAACAAGGTAAACTGCGTGATGTCATGTCACTTACCGTGTGCACAAAATATTTGATATTTCTCAAAGCTCTTGTCTGTTCCTGACATCTACCAATGAAAACCTCGGTTCAGGTGGCATTTAGACTGTTTGCGCTGGATGTGGCCATGGTCCTGCTGGAGCAGAGCGAGAGGGATGTGGACGATACAGTGGACCCTGAGCTGGCTGTGTTCCTGCCTCACAGGTTTCTGGTGCACAACATCATCTACAATCATCGTAATGATGTTTCCCCAACAGTCAGAGGTCACGCGTTGCACTGCCTGGCACAGTGTCTGGAGCTTGGTTCCCAGAATGCTACAAAATGTGTTCACGAGCTCTTTTCCAACAGTATGTATATTACTACAATACTGTAACTGTACAGCTCTGTGTAAGATGTTTGTATATGAGTGAGTTCTATTATTTATTTGTAACAAGCAGCTTGTTTGAATATCGAATAAGCTCATTCTTTTCTTTTCAGGTTCTCAGACTATGTTGGAGTCAGGCCGTTCTGAGCGTAAGATCATATTCCGGTATTTTAAAGGAAGTAAGTGTGAGGCATTTTTATAGGCAGCGATGGTTCAGTTTGAGTTTTGTTTTTCAGAAACTCTAAAACGACGAGAGACGGTTCAGAAAACTGCTCTGACCTTCAGAACCATTGAGCTTACAAAACACAAGAGCATTACCACGACCCACAGGAGTGTCATGAATACTTCCTTACAGAGTAAGCTCTCTTCATATAGGCCTTTTCATTTAATTTTATGGGACTGTTTTTTTAGTAATGTTTCTTTTATTTACTTTTAGATGAGGAAACTATGGCCCTGTTTAAAAAACATGTCAGTGATCCAAAAACCAATGCAAGAAAAAGTGCACTGGAGGTATGAAATACATTCTACATTTTGCAGCATTTGACATTTTTTCCACAGGTGAAGGTTACTTCTGGCTAAACTTGAATTGTAAGATAAGGCCCTTTTGAGAAAGTTGCTTTTAAGATCTTCTGCTGTAGCCATAAACATTTAAAAGTAGTTTTTAACCCATTTGGCGGAGGTAGACTCAACATTTCCATAATTTCTCCATCTTTTCCAACCCTCAATAAATAAAGCAGCTATAATTGTGTCTTTCGTGTGTTTGTGTAGACCGTCATGAGTCTGCTGAAGCATGGGGTGATCTCATGCAGTGTGGAGAATCTGAGTATTCTATCAGATCGCTGCAGGGATCCTGCTGTCTCAGTGAAGAAGAAAGCCATGCAGTGCCTTATGGATCTCCTCGCTGTGAGCACCCCCTCCCAACCTCACAATGCAATGTCCATCTGTTATGACCAATAATATTATTAGCTAGTCAAAACAGTCAATCTTTTACCTGTGCCTCAAAATTGAAACCGTTATTACCACGGCCAGGTTTGATTTCTAACTGTAGTTAACTGTAGAACTGTTTTTTTTATTTATTATTTTTAAGACTTTTCAGTCTTTCTCATGGCTGATGTAAGCCAAATAGTATGTTCACTTTCTTTTCACAAATGAAATACTACTCATATTTGTTTTCTCATAACTGTAACAATTTACAAACAAAATAATAATACAAATTTTTTAGGCCTGTCGACTAAAGGGTTGCTATAACTTATACTTCCCAGCATGTTGTAAATCATTGTGTTTATAGGTTCTGCCTGAGAATAGAGAAGTGCAGGAGGCCTGGCTGAGAGGAGTGTTACCGGCTGTCATGGACTCTGAGAGCTCTGTGCAAGAGAAAGCTCTTGAATGTCTGGACCATGTTGTCATTGCTCACATAAAAAGTCAAGGCAAATACCGGGATAGTGACACCTCTCAGAAGCTGGCCTGGGAAATACTGGGACTGATGTGTGAAAAGTGTCAAGACCTCAGGTCAGTAACACGCGTTTTACCCATCTGTGACTAGTGGGATGTGATATGTTTCTCATTTTGATTGTGTGATCCTTCACATCTTTCTCTTCTGTAGCCGGTATTTCAGTAAGGCTTTCAGCGTGTGGGCTCCGCAGCAGAAGTTCACTCCAGCGTTTGTGAATGGTTTGCTCTCTCATACCGAGGGAGAGAGGGCTGCTGCTGCTTGGCTGCTGTTAGCTAAAATTGCCAGTTGCTCTCCTAAACTAAACTATGGCACCATACTGGATACCTGGGAGAATACTATCAGGTTAGAGAATAGAGCTAAGTTTTTTTTTAAACCTTATAGAAAATGTACAAACACTTAAAGCGTAAAGGAAAACAAAGATTATGTTTTTTACTGATGTCGCAGTGTGTAAATGTGACACCTTGTTCCAAAATATTTTTTCACAATTTTTTTTTAATAGGTCACCAGTTGTTTCAGTTACAATGACCTGTCATATCTTGAGTGTTCTGGGTGACATTGTATCTAATATCAATGATGACACCAAAACCAGAATAGTAGGTAAGTGGACTTCAGAATCATCAGCATCAGAGGAGTATTATTTGTTATTATGATTTAAAAGATTATGCTAACCAAGGCTGAATTTATTTAGTTAAAAACACAGTAAAACTGTAGTGTAGAGAAATATTACAATTCAAAATACCTTCTGTTTTTATATATTTAATGATACAAAGCTGAATTGTCTTCAGTCCTTTCTCTACTATTCAGTTTCACATGAACCTTCAGCAAGCATTCTGATACTGATTTGATGTTAATAAAACATTTATTATAATCATCAAAATTAAATAAGAATCATTTGTGACGTTTATAAATGTAATTTTTTAAAATTGTTTTTAATGTGTCCTTACTAAATAAAATTATTAATTTATTAAAAATACAAAACAAAAAAACTAGCTGTCTGAAAAAACAAAACGTGATCCCTGAAACTTATATAGGTAGTCTGTTTAATTACGTACTGCATGTTTGAGTAAGACAGGTAATTCGGTTACACTCGTTTACCTCTATCTCGTTCCCAATACAACTTTGTTAGCAGTGATATTTTAATTTGAGTACGTTACAAATGCACATTTACCTGTTTAGATGATCTGATGAGCTGGTTGAAGACCTTCAGCCTGCCTTTAGAGGTGATCAGCTCCTGTGTGGATACCCTGGTCAGATTTGCAAGATCAGACAACCCTCAGGACACACTGGTAAGATCATACCCTTGCCAGTAAGATTTTAATACAAATATTAACATTTTAATGAAATTAATAATTTATACCCTTATACTGTGTGTGTGTTTTTAGAAGTTCATGGATCGTTTCTGTGGAGAGCTGGTCTCTGTGTGTGAGAGTTATCTGTCTGGTGTCATTCTAGAAGAGAAGGGAGCTGAAAACATTAATGAAGACCTGCTGGTATAGACCAAGATTTTATTAAAGGGGTCAAATCCAACTTTTAAGGCCTGCTTATAACGTCATGTGAAGTTTTTTGCAATGAAAACCAGAAAAATTTAGTTTTACATGACTCTTTTACACACTGTCTGACTTTGACTGTTAAAGACGTTTGTAAAGCATCCTTCTTAAAGTGCCCTTATTATGCCTTTTCAGATATGATCTTTCATGTAGTGTGCAGATAGTTTGTGTTCACATACAGCTACATGACAAAGTTGTGACGCCGACAGTAAACAATAAATTAAGTTATTGTCTATCAAAAAAAAACGTCTGCTCACATTCGCCTAAACTAATCGTCAGCAATTCAAATCTTTTTCTGTTACGGCCACACGTCACAAAGTAACATATTTGCATAATGCCTGCCCACGTTCTACATCGTGAACAACTTGCCCGCCCACAAACAGTACAATTTCCACATGGATTACATCATGTCAAGAATACGCTGTATCCTGAGATGTCATTGAGTTATGGCAATCTGACCAATCACAGCAGTGAGAGCTCATGGGAAGGAGGGATTTAGACACACTGATTCTTCGAACTGCTTCACACGAGTCGTTTAGAATCATTTAGAAATGGGGTAAAATTAAATCTATTTTTGGAGAAAACTAAAGTGTTTTTGACCTTTTATACATGTAGACCTATTTTAAGAGGCTCATAAAGCAATATTAGCAACCTTTAAAATTGAATAATAGGGGCACTTTAAGTGAAGGATGTTTATAATTTACATTTTGCATTTATAAACTGCAATTTTTTGTTCCCTTTTTTCAATCCATCATCTGTTTCTCAGGTGAAACATCTTTATACACTGGGTGCTGCTTCTCTCCATTGCCCTTCTAAAGTGGGAAAGAGAATTTTCCTTCTGGTTCAGTCTGTTCTAACTCCCTCAGAGCAGCAGCTAGGTCTGTCCATGCTATTTATTTAATTTAATTTTTTTTTTTTTTATTGGTATGGGTGTGCACCTCTCCCAGTTTTCTTATCATGTGCATGTGTTAGTATTAAGTCAAAAAAAGACTACCAAGGACTTCTCACACCTGTAATATTTTCTTATGAGGCATTTTTGTAAAAATTGCTTAAATATGTTAATTTAACTAATGCCCAGTCTTGGCTTAAGCCATGCCCCGTTTGTGAAACCAGGCCCTAATGTCAATATTAGAGTCTTGGAGAAATGTTGCAAACCATCTGAACTGCATGTATTTTTTTTCTTCCAGTTCCTGCTGAAGGAGAAGAGCTGCCTGCTAGTCAGCCTCTTTCTCAGTTCAAACCCAATTCCATGCCAACAGTGGTGCGAGCTCATGCTGTTATCACATTAGGTCTGAAACATTTACAAACTCATTGTTTACTTCAGACACACGAAACCCAGCTGGCAGAATGTGACGACATCTGTTTTTGAGATTGATCTTGTTCTCTTTTTGTCGTAGGTAAGCTGTGTCTGCAGCACGAGGAGTTGATGTTGAAGTATCTGCCTGTGTTTGCGCGGGAGCTGGAAGTGGGCGCAGAGTTGGCTGTTCGCAGTAACGTGGTGGTAGTGATGTGTGATCTTTGCGTGCGCTACACCAACACAGTGACCCGATATATCCCAAATATCTCAGCCTGTCTGAGAGACAAAGACCCCATCGTCCGAGAGCAGACCCTCATTATGCTCACAAACTTATTGCAGGTACACATGCAAACCTGTGATCAAACCTTCAGAGAATCCTTTTTTGTTCTGCATTTGATGTTTTGATGTTTTAACAGGAAGAATATGTGAAATGGAAAGGTGCACTGTTTTTCCGCTTTGCTGTTGCTCTTGTGGACCCAGACCCTACCATTGCAGAGTAAGAAATGTGACCAAAGAAGAACTTTTCACAGTGGTTTCTTTTTGTCTTTTAATCTAATGTTTTGACGTGATTTTCTTTTTTTTTTTTGTTTAGTCTTTGTGAGTACTGCCTGGTTGACCTCCTGCTTAAGAAGAGTCCCCTCATGTTTTCCCAGCATTTCATTGAATGCATTTTCCACTTTAACTCTTATGAAAAACACAAGAAATATAATAAATTCCCTCAAACAGAGAGGTAAATTCTAAAATGATTTATCATGTGAACCTGGATTTGGCTTTTATGGGAAGAAACTACTGAAATGCTGTGAGTCTGAAAATGTGTTTGGTTTTTTGCATGTGTTCTGTCAGTGAGAAAAGCAAGTTTTCTCTGAAAGGACCACAGAATCAAGGCAAACGTTTCAGGATCTACAGGTTCCTACTGAAAAACTTTACTGATGAACAACGATTCAATATCACTTTCAAAATCTGTCAGGACATCCTTGGTAAGAGCTGTGTGTGATTGACTGCTTGCTGTAATGTTTGCAGTGTGCAGGGTTTTACAGATTTTGGGAGTGAAATTTAAGCATTTTCAAGGGTGGAGAAACTGTTTATAATAAACTATTATAATTGTAAATTTAAATTAAGTCCAAGTGATCAAATTAGAAAATGATGTAACTTTAAAATGATGTAATTGATCAATTGTAAAAACTGAGACAAATAGTATTTTAACACTAAGCAAAACAAAGAGGAAACAAATTCTGAATCTGAATGTATCCTAAAGATATTATCCTTACAGACTCTTTTCTTCTCCAGCCAGTTTTGTGGACTCTGAGCTGCCTCTGGATTCTGAGGGCTCAGAGTTGCTTGCAGATACATTTGACATCCTGTCACTGAAAGAGATGAAACTGACAGCCATGAGCGGCCCAGCAGCAGGAGAGGAACCTCAGGAGGATGAGATGGCCATGGCTAAAGCTGTCTTACAGGTGGCCCAGAAAAAGCTGGTCTCACAGGTGAGGAAACATCTTAAAGGTGGGTTCCAAAGATGGTCAACAAACTATTGTCTGATCTTTGTGTTAATTGCCCATCTGTTTTATGTTCAGGTCCAAAAGAGGAATTTTGTGGAGAATGTCATTCCTATAATCATCAGTCTGAAGAACATGCTGGAGGAGCAACACTCACCTGTCCTGAAACACCTCATGGCCTACCTACAGGTAATGCAAATAGATGTGATTAGATAAAGTTGCTTTTTTTTCTCAACTTATTTTAGGTAAATTAGTTCATATTTATTTGTGTATGCACACCACTTATACACAGACAAATGTATTCCACCACTTTACACCAAAAATGCCATTTCTTTAAGCATATGACAGCTATCAAGTTACACGTTCTGAAACACTGCTGTTTAGTCAAAATGGTAAAAATCTGCATAATTCATTTACTTCTAGTGGTGAACAGAGACTTCAACAAATATATATATATATATATATATATATATATATATATATACAGTATCTCACAAAAGTGAGTACACCC
>JAUCNO010000626.1:4748506-4759036 GCA_032353835.1 Enteromius viviparus | reverse complement strand
AAATAATGCATACATATACTAATACAGTATATTTTTCTAATATATATGAAGTAGTAATTATGTATAATTTACCAATTAACAATCATACATATTAATACATTTAATATAGCTTGATTTAAAAAAGAAAAGAAGTTTATTATTAATGTAAATGGATTGAAATTCTGGGTTATGTTTAACGAATTTAGGCATTACTTATATATAGTTATAATGTATATAGATACACTCACATACAGCATATATTTTGGAAATACTGTAACTTACATATACATTTATATTTTATATTATATGTATTTATACATGATTAATACATAAACAATGTATTTTTCTTATATATATACACATACATGTTTGTTCTTCTTTATACATATACACAGTACAAATATTTGTAATGTAAAGTACAGTGTATATATATATATATATATATATATATATATATATATATTTACACACACACACAGCATTTTAGTATCCGTGTCATACCCTTATCCCTGATTATCAAACCTCTCAGACATCTAGCAAGTTCATAAAACAGCTATAACATTTAATGCTTGCTCTTTTTTTCACAAAAAAAGTCACAAATAACATAATGGACAACCTCATTAGAATGATATCAGAATGATATAGAATGAATCACAGTGTCAGAAAAAAGGCAGAGTGTGTATTGTTCAGAGTAATTGGAAATTCTCTCCCGTGGTTCTGCTGAGGATCACAAGACCCTGTGGAATTAGAATGTGTCATTCTGAACTCAGTGGAATAAGAATATGTCAGAACGAAACTCCATTAGATCGATGGGCAATCGCTACAGTCCTGAGATCTCACACCCAACAGAGCACAATTTGAGAGTATTTATTTTACACATTGGTAAATCTGAGAATAGCATATATTTTATCCTACACACATGGCTGATGTCCAAGATTATATTCCTCTGAACGGCATGCTATCATGTGTTTGCAGGTATCCCAGTGGAGGATAAGGTGAACATCTTCATCAATAGTTTTGGGTCAATCCAGGAGACCACAATGGTTTGTAAAAGAACATACAGTATCTTTTATTTGCATATTCTTTTGTTTTGTATTAGCCATTTATGCACACAATTCTGTTCAATGTTGTATGTTCGATTGATTTTAAAATACATACGTGTCTGTTTTTATACTATGTTGTACCAAGACAAGTTGTATGTTTAATTTCCAGGATTACCGTGTTAATATTTTTCTGCGCCAGCGTTGGAATGACCCACGGCTAAAGTTGCCAACTGATTTTAAGTCGGATGCATTGACCGTTGATCCAAAAATGTTCCAGTGCCTGTGGAAACCAGACCTGTTTTTCGCTAATGAAAAAAATGCTAATTTTCACGACGTTACACAGGAAAACATACTCTTGTTCATTTTCCGCAATGGAGACGTCCTCATCAGCATGAGGTAATCAGCAGATATTTCACCGTTCGTAACAATAGAAAAGAAGGAATTTATCACACGGTAGTAAAATGTACTGCATTGCTCTGTAGTGCAAATATGCAAACATACTAAAATATGCATTAAAGTGTATATGGGGGGTGTTTTGGTTAATAAGCCACAAGAGACCTTCATTATTACAATCAGGGGTTGTTCATATTTTGGATGTTATAGATAAAAATGCCAAAAATGCATAATGCAATTTATTGTTTCAATAATGCACATACCATGTGATAATAAAAATACCAATATTCAGTATATAGTTTTCCCTATTAATAATACTAATCTGAATAATTAATTTATCCACCCTGTGATATAGTTCATGAGGCCATTTACAGTAGCCAAGCAACATATTAGTTATTTAGCATCAAATCATCATACTAAAATGATTTCAATTTTGAGTCATGTGACACTGAAGATAGGAGTAATGGCTAACACTTATGTTAATTGCAAGTATATTTCACAGTATGGTTGTTTTTATGGTTTTTTTTAATCAAACAAATGCAACAATGGTCAGTATAAGAGACTTTTATTTTGTAAAGTCTTAGACTTTTGATTGGTAGTGTGAATGAATGACATTGCTGCGTTTTGTGATTAAATTTTAAAGTAAGCCAGGCTACCAAAGTAGTCACCATCCTTCAAATTTTTTATCATATGGGTTCACTTTCATAATCGAATCTCTTTATGAGGTTTCAGAAAGTTCAGAGTTTTGTATCAAAGAATATCAGTGCTTGATGCATTATTCACCAGCTGGTTTGCAGTAGATTAAAATTAGTCCTAAACAGAATTTGTAAATATATAAAGAGATTAATATGAAGAAAACTGTTCATACTGCTTTTATTATAAAAACATAAAAGGGTGTGGCGTTTCAATTTCAAGTTTTTAAAGTGCTATTTCCCTCCATTTCAAATCTGGCCCTGGAGTTTATTTATTTCACAGATATGAAATGCTTATTGCAACCATGTGAATGGGAAATTTGCTTTCGCTGAGAGAGCTGTTGAAATGATTCTTTTATTCACATTTATCATTTGACAATTTTTCGCTCTATACTGTATTTATATTATTGTTTTCTTGCTATTTATTCTGTTCTGATTCTTAACCGTGGCATATTAAGATTGCAGGATGTTTGAAGCTATGACTGTTTGCTCAAGCTGAAAGGGTCTTTGTGGCATCTTTGCTTTTCCATGTGTGTGTGTGTGTGTGCATGTGTGAGAGAGCCTTGGAGTGAGAATCTCACCACACAGTAGTCTCCTTTTCTCTCTCTCTCTTTCTTTCTCTGTCTCTCATCTGCTTCTGCTGCTCCACATGCACCCAAGACTAATGAACCTTGAGTGTGTGTGTGTGTGTCCTCTCTTCCCATACTCTCTCGTACACATACCATCTGTTCTAAATAAAAAAAAAATTCAAGTAAATTCTCTTTTTCAGGTTGTCTGTCACTCTTTCTTGCCCTCTGGACCTAACACTGTTTCCTATGGACACCCAGCTTTGCAAGATGCAGTTAGAGAGCTGTGAGTCAAACAAGCACACACATACTGGTACTCCTGGAATAGGACAAAACGTAAAAATTGTACTTTTATTTTAAGAGACGGAAATAAGGATGAGGTGACATGTTTATTTTTATGTTTTGTGTGTGTGTGTAGTTGGCTATACCACAAAGGATCTGGTGTTCATGTGGCAATCGGGAGACCCTGTTCAGATGGATGAGATTGCTTTGCCACAGTTTGATGTAAAGCAAGAGGACATTGAGTATGGAAATTGCACGAAGTTTTACCCAGGAACAGGTATAGATTGATATATAAATATACACTTATATTTACATATATATTAAAGGAGGGCAACACAGAAAGAGGACATAGTGTTCAGGACAGCAACAGCTCAAGAATAGCACACACACTCACACACACACATGCGAGTGAGAAAATGCTGACCTCATACCTCTTTTACACTCCTAATTCAAACTCAAATGAATCAATACCTCTGAGATGGGTAGCTTGGCAGAACCACCTCAGTATTAGAGCCAGAGTCTTACTGTAGCTTTAAACACTTGGAATGATCACGCATTTCTTTTTTAATGAATCTTGTGGTTATGAAGTATTTTGTTAAATGGTAAATGTTCATGCCTGAGCACCTTCTGTTCTCTCATCAAGCTCTAAACACCTGATCCATATCTGTGTGTGTGAGGACTGTATGTTCCCATCCACTTCCCTTTTTGTTCCCACAGCCTAGCTACGATTAAAATAGCGTACCACCAAACAACCCATGCTAGTTCTGCAGCAACTAATTGCATTAGTTAACATTAATGAACAATATAAAAATACTTCTAAAACATTTATTAGTTAAACCCGTTAATTTCAACATTTAGTAATACATTATTAAAATCAAAAGCTGTATATGTTAATATTATTCAATGAACGTAAGCTAGCATGAACTAACAATAGATCAAAAACAACAAAAGACTGTAAGAAATGTCTTGGTCATCATTAATTAATGTTACTTATTGCATTAACTAACTTAGGGAACATTGTAAAGTTTCCCTTACATTTGACAGTTCTTTACATACTCTTTTGAGTGCTTATATCTAACAGTATGCAATTACTTCATTCTGAACGTGTAGCTGGTCTTTTGCTGTATTCACAAATCTTAGATATAGCTACAGTATCTATGATGCTGCTGCATTCTGAGCCTGAGGCAGGCTGGCAGAGATGTTAGTGATAATGATAATGATACTGTTAATGTTGCTATAGACTGCGCACAGCATGGTTGCCATGTGATCTGTGTAGTTACGTTTCAGAGAGTCTTATGGTGGCCGAGAGAGCTCAACATGCTGCGACTTAGGAAAACGCATGCAAATAGAAAAAGCATGAGCAGATTAGGAAACTTGATCAGTTTGACAGCACATGCACTGCAAATACTCACAACACAATCATACTGTATGTGGTGGAAGTACTCACAGCACAACCAAATACAGAAAGGCGCAATGCACAATGTGACCAAATACAGAAAAGCATTGCAAGTAGCACAGACCACAATGAAAATGTTTCAAGGGGACCATTTAATTCGTTATAGTGGATTCTCTTTAGTGCTGTAAGTCGTTTAACAGTCATAATATCTTCTATTTTATGTTTTAGCTTATAAAATCTAAATCTTTCCTAGAAACATGTCTAAAAACTGCTTAAATGAGTCGTTCACCCAAAAATCCAAATTAATAAAATGTATGATTTAGCCTAACTTGTTAACTAGTAGATTCTCTATATTAAATAGGTGCTGTCAGGTGAGAGTTCGAACAGCTGATAAAAAACGGTCCATCAATTAATAACTTGTGAGGTAAAAAGTAGCAAACCATAGTTTCCAGATAAAAAAAAGTCCTGTATCCATTTTATATATATATATATTATACATTTTTTTACGAAAAAGTTTATGAATCATGAATCAGAATAATATGCACCTTTTACGAGTGAAAACAGACCAAAACAGTTCTAAACAAGCATCAGTGGATTTTGGAAAAGGGAATGAACTTTTTCAGTGGAGGAAACATATGGAGAATTGGAAAATAAATTTGCCTTACATAATGTGTGAATTTGTTTCTTATAAACAGCTTTTCACTTCACAAGACAATAACCGATGGACTGGTATCGTGTTACTGGGTCACTTGTGGATTATTGTGATGTTTTTCTCAGCAGTTTGATCTCTCGTTTCTCTCAGAGGACACATTGGTGTCTCGTTGTTCTCACATGTTTCATTTCAAGTTAAAATTTCATATACATTTACCTGTATGTAGGGGGAGAATGTGTAGTCAGCAGGTCATTATTGCAAAATAAATCCCTTCAGGGTGATAAAAAACAACTTATTTTGTAAACTGCTGACTATACGTTATCCCTCATAAACATACAAAAATTTGTACCTTTAAAATAAAGTATAGCTTTAGAAGTATTGGAGTGTATTTCTCCTGTGGGAATCTATTACATAATACTTTATTCACTTCTTATATAAGAGAACAGAACAGCATGAGCTTAACTTGCTAACATTACAGAGACAGACAGCAGTACCTTCACATACTTTTATAAAAAGGATCAAACATAGTCTCACCATAAACAGGAGAGCACAAAGAACATCTGTAGCCTGCTCTTAATAATCTCTTTGACTATTTTATTGTAAAATGGACACACAGTTGCTTCTTGTGTGTGTGTCACATGATGCACTAGTATATGGTTCAGCCCTGGTTCTGTGAGTGATGATACTGCTTTAAGATGAACACTCTACAGGTTTAGGATGTGTGTTTCAAAGAGTAATCTTGACTGTCTGTGTTACCTATTACGCATAGCTAATACATATTTTACTAACCTTTCATAAATGATCCCATGACTTGGCATTATTCGTTTAAAGAAATAGTCCACCCAAAAAAGAAAATTCGCTCCCTCTCAGGGAGTAACACTTTGTGTTGTGGTTTGTTAACATTAGTCACTGTCAGAAATAGAGACTGAACAGCATCACAATAATCCACAAATACTTAATATCCTTCTTAATATTCTCCTTTTTCCTGATTGCGGAAGTAAGCCTATGGATGAGGCTTCCGGTTCGTTAGACACTATAGGGAAATAATTAGGGAGCAGTGCAGTAAACTGTACAATTGTTTATACTACACACTATTGTGTTGCTAATTAAGATAATACATTAAAATAACATGATAGGACACATCAATAATAGCTAATAATAACTGGATGTAGATGAGACAGGAAGTGGCAGTGCTCATTTTTGCTGATCCCAGAAGACTTCTCTTATGGAATCTGCCAACATTTCATCATATTTTAAGATTTAGGGTAAAACAATAAAACCCCTATACTGTACATTAAAAGCATTTGGTAGGAACATAAATGAAGATATTCTATAATGCTTCTAAGACCTTAATTTATATAATTTGAGTGCCTTCTCTCTCGTACCCCCTAGGATATTATACTTGTGTGGAAGTCATCTTCACTCTCAGGAGGCAGGTGGGCTTTTATATGATGGGTGTTTATGCTCCCACCCTTCTGCTTGTCGTCCTATCATGGCTGTCCTTCTGGATCAACCCAGACGCCAGTGCAGCTCGAGTCCCCTTAGGTGAGTAAGCCTTCAAATCAAGCTGTCAGTTAAAACAAAAGAACACCACGTACAGTAGCAAGCTGTTATTGGAACTGCAGTTTTGTGTTTGATGACCCTTATCAGAGTTGCTACAGCTCAATCTTTCTTTTTTTGTTCATTTAATGATTTAATAAGTGCTTGGAATTTATGTGACAAAGATGTTACACTTTCGTAATAGCAATTTTTAATAATATTTACCAAATAATGTTTCTAATACACTACCATTTTTTTTATATTTTTTATTTTTATAAAAAAAAGTTAATTGTTCAAAAATACAACAAAAAAGTAATATTATAAAATCGTATTGCAATTTAAAACACCTATTTCCTTATATTTTAAAATTATTAAAATATTTCGCTTATTTCTTTGATGGCAAATCTTAAAACCATACAGAAACCATACTATACTAATATGCTGATTTGGTGCTCAAGAAACATTTCTCTCTTTATTATCATTGTTGAAAATAGTTTTACTGCATAATATTTTATGGTCAAAACCGTGATTCATGTTTTTTAGGATTCTTTCCTGAAAAAAAGTTCAAAAGAAGATTTATTTGAAACAATATTTTTGCAATAAATTACAAAAAATTAAAAGTTACTTTTTAGAAATGTAACACATCCTTGCAGAATATGTACATTTTAATATTCATTTCTTTAGAATAAATATTTCTAAATATTTATATTGGTAATAAATTTCAGTTTCTAATAAATGACAATAATAGTCACAATAATAATGTGTTCAGAATAAAAAAGCTAAATAAATAATAATAATATTAATACAAATTTTACAGAGTGTCTGAGGCCCTAGATGTATATTCTATAGCCACCTCTGGCTTTCAGCATCAAATAGCAACTTCTGAAGGAGCAATATAAAAAATAAAAAAAACAGCGAGTCACGCAGTTCTGAACTTCTCTCTTCTCTTCTTACCTTTTCAGTTTCGCTAATTTACCCATAATCATCCCCAGAAGAAAAAACACCTTAATAAAAAACTTTCTTTAAATTCTTATGTACTTTTAATTTAAAATGGCTGGAATATAAAGTACTGAAATTAAAATCTGTCGATGAAGCCTTTGATAATTATTTAAACATTATTTGTATTTTATTTGTGGATTATTATTCATATACAGTACATTTCTAAATGAAATATATATGAAACATCTGGACACATAAAAGTGTAAAAATCTTAAAAAGAAAGATATCGTTCCACTTACACTGGGAAATTCATCCGTCCATCATTCCCACGATTACCCAAAATTCAACCCGTTTTTCCTCTCTCATCTCTTCATATTCCTCCTCTCATAGGCTCCACCTCTCCTTCATTCCTTTCTCTCATTTGTTCATCTGTCCATTCAAGGGATGGCTGTTACTCCCAGGTCAGTTTTAACATTAAAGCATCTTAGTTGATTTTATATCTTGTGGTAAAGTAGGAAGAAACAAGGATCAGGGCACAGTATAGTGATTAATGATGTTGCAGTATGCAACTACATGAGGCAATCGTCTTTCTTTCTTCCTTTCTGTGTCTCTTAGGTATTCTGTCTGTTCTGTCACTGTCATCCGAGTCTATGTCTCTAGCATCTGAGCTTCCTAAGGTCTCCTATGTGAAAGCCATTGATATCTGGATGATTGCCTGTTTGCTGTATGGTTTTGCCTCTCTTGTGGAGTATGCTGTGGTTCAGGTGTGTATGCACATGTCTGTATGTATTGAAACATTTACATTTCCTTGACTCAGGACATTGCAGAACTGCAATGCTTCAGTTTCACACTTACTTAAAATACACATTTCATAACCTCAGTTTATTTTTCTACTAACAATATCCAAAAGTGGAAAAGCACACAACATAATTCAGTTATTTTTGTAATTTTCACCACAGAAAAAATTTGATTTCCATTTCAGCACATTTAGCATAAATGCTACTTTTATATTTTTTTTTGCATAATTTGCAGCTTGAATTAATAATAATAAAATAAAAAATATTAATAAACACAAAGCCATAAAAAGAAATATATAGTTCTTGGAACTGTGGGCTTTTACTGATTATCAGACAGCTTGCTACAGTTTGTACATATCTGCTTATGTAGCAGAATACTGATGTTTTCTCACTCGAGTCTTATATCTCAATGTGTTTTGGGAGCTTGGCAGCAGACACAGCATCTTGTTCCCTACTCACAACATGGTGTATGCATTTATAGCTATTCCTTAAATAGAAGGAGAAAAGGCTGACATGGAAACATACTCTTTCTGAGAGGAGAAAATAGATCTGTAATGAATGACTTAAAAATGAAAACAGAATGTCTCAAGTTACTTGCGTAACCTCTGTTCTCTGAGTAGCTATAATGCAACAGGAATGCCCTCTGGGTGTGCTGATTGTCTGAAGCCTGTATAGAATCACAGCAATTCATTGGCGGTGCAAGGAGCTTGGCAACAGATGCAGCATCTTGTTCCCTACTCAAGAGAACAAGGGTTACTCAAGTATCCATGGCTGGTTCAAGTGGGCAAGACCCGGGAACAAGGAACTGTGTAAAGATCCATATTATAGAACTTATAGAAGTGTGCGAAGAGGACCATCCTGTCGCTGCAAAAATACTTTTTTGATCGAAGAGAGAATTTTTCATTTAACAACTCATTTTACTAAAAGAGACAAAATGCCAAGGAAAGAACGCCTGAAGCACACCAAGCACATGTTAAGGCTTAAAATCTGAGTAGGAACCAGACAGGCATGCATTTGAACAGACTCCAGACACCCTTTTTGAAGTTTATTCTTAGGCTAAGAAATGTGGTGAAAGTGAACATTCCTGTGTTAGCTCACCAATTTCCTGGAGTGGGCTAAAATGAGTCAACCATAGTATACGGATGCTCTGGAGCCTCCATGGGACCAGAGCAGAGTCCATGCACTTGGTGCTAAGGCCAGGCCAAAGGTGAACCCGAAGAACTTGCTGTGTTGCCGAACGACCTAAATAGGGAAACTTCATAGTCCTTCATGTTTATAATGACAAGCCAGTCTCCTGTACAAAGCTGCGTCAGAACTGAAGTGTGTGACTGTACTAAAATGTGTGGAGATACCCCCCGTTAATACTTCTATTCATTAAATAATTGTGATAAAAGAAGCAGAGTGTTGCCGTCTAGAGAACATACCTGTGTCTGCTGAGATGGTCTGGAGGGGATAACACCATCACCAGGAAGAATAGCCCCTGTCGTCCTGATGCAGGATGAGAAAGCCCACAGGAACCAATGTGAGGGCCTGATCTGTGACTGGTACAGGGTCTGTTGGCTCTCGAAGAGAACCGTATGTGTGTCCTACCACGTCAACAGCATTGAGGAAAAGCTCCGTCATCGCAGTTGCGGAAGTAGAAATGAAGAAATATAAATGAAAAATCTAATCTAAATATCAGGCCAGACAAAATTCAACGAAAGGGTTACGATTCATGAAGGCAGAGAAATCTGAGCAGATGGCGCATTCGCCAATATAAGGATAGCGACCAATGAATTGGCGTGAATCTATACGGGCTTTAAAGGGGTCATACAAAGCCAATTTTCCACAAGCTAATATGACTCTTTAGGGTCTTAAAGGGAAGTTTGTAATATAGTTTGTTTTACATTTCTCAAAGTGTAAAAAACCCGGTAAAAAACAGCTCTTTTGAAAGCACTCTGTTCTCTGTACTTCCTCTTTAAATCTTCACGAGCTCCGCTGACTCCGCCCCTCTTTTTCCGAGACATTTTTAACCATATTCATAGTGAAACTTCCTATTTGCAAAGATTCATTAAAAGACACCAGTTCAGTCTGTGTGACACGCTGCTGTCAATTAACTATTGTGGGAGTGGCCTCTGTCGGTGTGACACCACACCGACATGCATTTGAGAATAGCTTGATTTCAGAAGGGGCTAATTATTTTTATTACATTAAAAGAAAACTACTGGTGGATCTTTATCATTGTAGGGTGGTTGTGTACACACACTCCCAAC
>JAUCNO010000626.1:4729685-4748406 GCA_032353835.1 Enteromius viviparus | reverse complement strand
ACGTGAATAATCCCGCCCACTCTAAAGCGGTACTAAACTGCAGTGGAAGCGCAAACCGAGCCGAACTGAGCCGTGCCATGCCGTAACGAGCCGTGCCGAGCCGAGTCGTACAACAGAACAAAGCAATTCATACAGATTTGGAACTACTCGAGGCTGGGTGTCAAGAGTGCATGCTGTACAAACCCGCGTTCGCGCTTTTTGCGGGCAGAGAGAACACAGAGCCAAGAGCTAAATTGCAAACTGGACATTTATTAAACACGGAAACAAAGAAACGAGAAAAGTGCAGCGAGCTACCCAGAGTTAGACTATCCACATGTAACGTTAACAACAGACAAAGATACAAGACATGGGACGTGGTACTTATACATGGACTAATCAAATACACCTGTACAAAACACTGGCTGGCAGAGGATGAAACACTGATGAGAGGGCGGGTTGCAAACGTGGAGCAGACACGAGGGAGCTGACAAGTAAACACAACAAAGATCACAAGGGCACGTAAGACAGGGCGAAAGACACATAAAGTTCATGAATAGCTGAAGTGCCATTCAGGGGTGCGTTTTCCAAAGGCATAGTAAGCCTTCTATGGTCGCAAGCTCCGTCGTTACCAGCATAGTTCAACAATTCAGTGTTTCCCGAAAATAAAGTTTTAACGAACATTCGCAGTCAATGTCACAAACGCTCGTGGTTTGATCTACAGCACTGGACCTGTGGTTAGAAGCATAGTTTCTTGTTAGTAAGATATGTGGGCTTTAATAAATATGCTCTTCGTCACAAGAAGCAAACTAACATGTATTACTGTCTTTGTCTTCAATTCTATCGGAATATAAAAAGCGATTTAATTATGTATTTTTGCACGTCCTTTCTAAACGCTGTTTTAGCGTTTAGGCTAAAGGAACCTCGGGAGTATGTTGTATGAGGAAACCCGCGATGATTCAAAGATCAAATAAAGCAAAATGACAATGGACAAAAATAATAAATTAGTCAATATGTGTCATGTTTAATACAGAGATCTATAATCAGTTTAAAAGCAGAAGGTATATCTTCACGACATGCGTGTGACGTCATTAACAATGGCCCTATGTTGTTGAACTAATGTGGTTCAAACAACGTGAGATGTGTGGCTAGTTCGTTTCCAAAACAACGCATCATACTATGGTGGTTTATCAGCGAGTTACATTGTTGTTCGGGAAACGCACCCCAGAGCTGGACTGGCACATCAGCTGATTGTGACAGTGGGTAAATAATGACAGAATTTTTATTTTTGGGTAAGCTATTTCTTTAAGTACATGTGTGTAAACATAAACATTAACAATAAACATTTTCAAAAAGAAAAGGCCATTGGATACCCATTTTCCACAAACAGATATGATTCTTTAGGGTCGTAATGAAAAGTCTGTGACATACTTTGGTTAAAATTTCTCAATGATAGTTGAAAACTACACCCATTTTGCCTTTTAAAAAACAGTTCTATTCACAGCAAGTTTTTAAGCTTGTCACTTTAAATGCTAATGGTCTTTGTTCACCCCTCCCTCTCTTCTGTGCAGTCACAGGCCGCTCTTATGATACTGTAAACTTTAGCTGCATTCATTTGTAAATTTACTAACAAGCACTTTATTAAGTAAAACGATTAGCAAAAAAGCATAAAAAAAACAATTCTAAAGTTGAAGCTGGATCAGGAATAATTTGCGTGAATGGAGACGTAGCTCAGATCTTGATCTGACTCACTAATCATGATTTATTGGGATTTAATTTAATTATAATTTCATTATAGGGTGGTTGTGTACACACATTGCCAACACATATTTCAGTTCAAATTACATGTAAAAGTGAATTTTGCTTCTGATGACCCCTTGTATTTTTTTTACTTATCATGAATTATTAATTCATATTTGTCATGTCATGAATAAGATGAATGTTTTTTTAATTTTAGAAAAAAAACCCTCTAGCACTGCTTGAGAGAATAATAAATAATAAATATAAATGTTATGCCAAGAAACATGGACACTTCCTCAGTAATAGAATCTCTGTAGGGAATGGGAGCTGTCAGATTGACAGTTCAAACATTTGATAAATACAACACAATGAACTGCAAAAAAGCTTTGGAAACAAAACCTGCATGTTTGTTATATACAATCCATCATTAAGGTGTTTTAACTTTAAACCATTGATAACTGATAAATTCTTGCTATTAACTGGTTGTTTATTACCATGCCTGTTATTAAAACATTGGCTGTTTATACTTTATAATTATAATAATACATATTCTTCCTGCCTAATTCCTAAATTTAATAACTACCTTATTACCTGTTAATAAGCAGAAAAATAGGAGTTTATTGAGGCAAAAGTCATAGTTAATGGTAATAATGAGATTTGGGCCTTAAAATAAAGTGTCACCAAAGCATGGACTTTAATTCTGATGGCACCCATTCACTACAGAGGATTCATTTGTGAGCAAGTAATGTGATGCTAAATTTCTCCAAATCTTTTCCAATAAACAAAAAGCCAAAAGCATTTCTTAATAACTTAATAAATCCAGACAAAACAAAACTCATGCTGTGTACTTATTTTTGATATTCAGATCTACAACGAAAATGCTGACATTAACCCAAATCTAAACCTCTCCTTTTTTCTCTCTTTATCTTTATCTCTTTCTTCGCTTAACCAGAGATCTAAGATTGCTCTCTTTGACAAGATGTGGCAGTACATGAAGAGCGCAGAGCCTTCTGTGTTTGTGAAAAACACAGTGGAAGGCGTTTTGCGTGTCCGAAAATCCAAAGGCAAATATGCTTACCTTCTGGAGTCCACTATGAATGAGTACATCGAGCAGCGCAAGCCCTGCGACACCATGAAGGTCGGAGGGAACCTTGACTCTAAAGGCTACGGCATCGCTACACCCAAGGGATCTGCTTTAAGGTGGGTGGAGTAGTATAACAATATGGCCCATGTTGTTATAGTATCCCACCTACCCTGATGTAGGCCGGGGGTCCCCCTTTAAAATGAGGTAAACTAGGTAACAGCAGTGCTGAGTGTAGGGATGTTAGGCAAAACCAGCAGTGTAGAGAGTTACAAAGGAAACTGCACATAGTGAAGGCTTTAAAAAGCCTAGCTGACAGCTGACAAGCAGGGTACCTAGCAACCAGTGCTCTCCAAGGCTGATGGTAGATGATAGAAAATGGAGTATAGTGTAGTCTGAAACAAACAGGTAATTATCTAAACATAAGATAATTCAGTTTTAAGCTTTTAACAGGGAGTCAGTGAGCACCATAATGAAAAGCTAAATGAATTAAGGTTGTATAAAAAATATTTGGGCTGTCAAATGAAAATATTTTTTGTAAGTACCACATTAACGCATTCAATTGCTATTTTTTTGTAATTATTGAGTTGAGGTCATTTGTGGCTATATATGTTATACAATAATAAAATAATGTAGTAATTTTAAATTTTTTTTAATGCTATGCTTTTGGAATTGCACTCATAAAGTGCTCCTGCTGAATAGTTTCCAACATTTATTGATAGATCCGATAATAAGAGTGAGGATCTGATATTAAGAATACTTATATTTTAAATGAGTAATGGGAAATAATTAAAAAAGTTATTTTGTTGGTACGGGTTTTCAAATATGTGAAAAATGCGTTAGTGGTGTTAATTCATTTGTATAGCTTTTGTTTGTGTTATTATTAGGGATGCACAATATTTTCGGATAGGTTAAAATGATAATGATAATGGTTTAAAATGTTAAATTCAGCCAGTTTTTAATAAATTATGCCAATAAGCCTTGCTGACAAGACGGATAGCTCACATTTGCCCAACAGTGTGGTCATTCTTGAAGCAAATTTTTGCCCGAATGATGATTAAATTATTAGTTTTGGATACATTCACTAGTGCATAGAGTAGCAGCAGCAGCCTCCCCCGGGTCCTAATGCCTAACTGCATAGCGTTTTATTTACTTAGGGGCTGTTGGTCTGCTCGTAATTAAATACAAATAAAATGCACAAATATTACGATTTTCTGAATGAATAAAGCAGTTTCAATGTCATGAATGTCTGTTTTAAATTAAGTCCTGAAGCTGTTGTTTCCATAAACAAAAATCACAAAAATTTGAAGTAAATAATTTAATTTATACATATATAAATATATATTATATATATTTTATATATATATATTTTTTCAAATGGACTATGGAAACTTGCATACAATGTACAAAATTACTTAAATAATGTTTATTAGTTCTAACAAATATGTGAATGAAAATTGCCATATCAGATATTGACAAAATCTCTAGTTCTTATTTTGACAGCCCTAAACACAATAGATTAGTTCATGCAATTATTTTCCCATTCTATTCATGGAGCTCAGTCAATAACTTGAAGAAAAGGTTTCTTTTTTATCCAAAAGTTCTAAAGCCTTTTTTCCACCTGTTTTGCTGATAATTAACTGCCATGTGTTCAAAGAAGCCAACACTGGGAAACTGTTGTTAAACTTACATTTAACCCTTCCTAAAACAAAGCATAGTGTAGTAGTGAAACCCCAATAATATGTTCGTGGTTAGTATAAGCCATTCTACTCATGTTTGCCTTTAAGTATCTGTTTTATTGAATGCATGTCTGTTCTTAATGACTGAAGCAATGGCCTCTTGCAACCAGACTGTGTTATGACAAAAGCTATTTATTGATAATGAGTAATAATCAATGCATGTGATTGGGCACTTGGATTTTGAATGGTTGCCATAAGCATTAAAGAATGTTTAAGCTGATGATGCAGAGGCTGAAAACACAGTAATTTGATTATGAATGCATTTGATGATGCACTGTTTGAACTATGCATGCTGTCTCTCTTGATTCTTCTAACCAGATTTGTTTGCCTCAATGCTTCAAATGTTTTCTGCTAACTGATTTGAGGATTTGAATGTGCGGTTGTGTAATAACTGATACTATTGCTGATCCTCCTCTGTTTTAGCCTCCTGCCTCAAGAGTTTGAGTTTAAAAAAGAACTCTTTAAAAAAAAGCTCGACCACCTCATATTTTAATGGGTTGCTTAACGTCATTTTGATTGGTTGGTTGATTTGATGGATTGATTGATTGATGGATTGTCTAACCCAATGTTCCATTCATTCTATGCAACTTGTGGGGGGCGTGGCCCGCTGCAGCCCCGCCCCCCCTCATGCTGTCTGACAAGTATGTTTTATCATTTGTTTAAGAAACGCGGTAAACCTTGCAGTGCTAAAACTGAACGAGCAGGGGCTTCTGGATAAATTGAAAAACAAATGGTGGTACGACAAAGGAGAGTGCGGCAGCGGAGGCGGGGAGTCAAAGGTCAGACCCGTGCACGGGACTTTGGGTAAAAAATGAACGAAATGCAAATGAGCAGGAAGCACTACCAGCCGTTCCAGAAAACAAGCCGAGGCACCAACAAATTCAATTATTATGTCAGTTGGTCAGCAAGAGCTTTCAGTAAGACAAGTTTGCTCCAAAATGAAATCGAAACAACCTAAAAAAGAAACTCCTAGAGGTACACGGCTTGTCGGCGGGCGCTGTTTCTGCTTCCTTCTCGCGGCGATGAGTCTGTGCACATCTGGCACGGCAAAGCCGCGTTTGCCGACTGCCAAATGGAGCGCAGACTGCCGATCGCCACCACGCTCAGGGCTGAATCATTACCAGCGCTGTTAGCAAGTGCAAATGTTACTGACAATAACATAAAATAACATTGGTAATGTTATTTATGTTATTTCCCATACGCGAAGAACGCCAGTAAACCTTGCAGTATTGAAACTCAGTGAGCAAGGCATCTTAGACAAGCTGAAAAACAAATGGTGGTACGATAAGGGAGAATGTGGAGCCAAGGACTCTGGAAGTAAGGTCAGTCACTGCAGGGAGCGTGTGTGTGTGTGTGTGTGTGTGTGTCTGTCAGGGCTAGAATGTGTACTGTATGTGAAACCTGTGAAAACACTGTCTCAGTTTGGGAGATCCAAGCCCAAGCATTAACAGACTGTGTGTTCAGTATGTGTGTGTCTTTGTGTGTTCGGGAGGAAAAGAGTATGAGAGTGATGTGAAAGGAAGCTTGTGCAAAAAAAGATATACAGCCTATGGTGATGTGTGTGTGTGTGTGTGTGTGTGTGTGTGTCAAAGCAAGTCCCCTACACAGATTTACCACCGCATGAATCAGAGCCTGACCTATGTATACAATCAATGATGCCTATACAAACAGGGATTTAATATAAACACACAGTAATGCATGCGAGTGACACATACTGTAGTGAAGACATATTTTAATCACACTTAAGCGCGTACTTGATTCAAATTCACTTATAGTCATGCCTATATAGGCTCAGAATTTCCTTGTGCTCCTTTGTATTTCTATGTGCTTTATTGACAACTTGTCCTGTTCCTTTTTATTTTTTATCTTTCTTACACTCTCTCTTTCTCCCTCCTATTTCTTTCTCTTTCCCATGCGGTCTCTCCTTCTCCCTCACCAATGCTGTAAATGTTGTTTGTATATTTGCCTTTTACTTCAGTTGTCTTTAATTGCAATTCTGTAGGTGGCGTCTTTTTTTCCTTCTTTATGTGCACACACTGCACCGCATTGTCCTGTTGTACTTTTGTAGCCGTCTTTGTATTTTTTGTGATGTACTGTTAGACATTCACGTATACACACTTAATGTTATACTGTTTTTATAGTCGTAATCTGTCATATATATATATATGTATGTATATATAGTATTAATCAGTAGTATTGGCATAATGTCATCTTTTCGCTCCCTTATTTTTGACCTTTGACCTTCAACCCCTTGCAGGAGAAGACTAGTGCCCTCAGCCTGAGTAATGTTGCGGGCGTCTTCTACATCCTGGTGGGCGGCCTCGGGTTGGCAATGCTGGTCGCTCTGGTGGAGTTCTGCTACAAGTCTCGCGCGGAGGCCAAACGCATGAAGGTTGCCAAGACTCAGGCTCTAAATCCCTCCTCTTCCTCGCAGAATTCTCAGAATTTTGCTACTTATAAGGAAGGGTACAACGTTTATGGGCTGGAGAGTGTTAAGATCTAGTGGGGTAGGAATGGCAGAGGCTTTATTTTTGTCGTTTGTTCACAGTTTTTTGTTTTTTGTCGTATGCCAAATGCTTCATCACCACTCCACGATTTTTCAGGCATCATGCTGATACACATTTGTCAAATATTTAAAGGGGTCATATCTTAATTTTCATATTTTTTGTCCCTGAGGTCCTCTAGTAAGATTTCATTTTAGACTGTAATTTCATTTCCATATTTTTCTCACTGTTTCGGATTCTTTCTGTAAGAATTAAATAGGGCCTTTTTTTCCCCAACATATAATCTAAATGGACCATGTGTTATTAAATAATCTTTCTTCAGGGAATCTTCTATATTGTAGATAATTCAAGACGTTATTGTAAGAAAAATGTCAAGTATCATCAGTTTACTGGAATAATAACATAATTCTGCTTCCTCTTTAGTATTTCACTGCAACGAGTAGATCACGATTCTCAGCATGATAGACATAAATATAGCAGTCATGTCTTAATATGTACATTTACAGTAGTTCATGACCAAAATCCTAACTGTTTTTCTTACTTAACATCTAACTTTCAGTAGTCTTTTTGGACTGGAGACATTTTCAGTACAGAATTTTCACATAATATTAAACTACACTTCTATTCAAAACTTTGTATGATTTTTAATTGTTGAAAACATTCTAGCTGCTTAATATTTTTGTGACAACCATTTTTTCAGGATTCTTGAAAGTATAGAACATTCCCTTTTTAAAAAACAGGATTCCAGAATTTTGAATGGTGCAGTCAAAAATAGGAAAATATGATTTTTGTCATGATATGACCTCTTCATAAAAATAAAATACCACACAAGCAATAGTTTGACAGCTCAGTTTTGGTAAACTGTGGCTACATACACAACTTATGTGATGAAAGAAATTAAAAGGACAAAGAATTTGTTTTAGCTGGCGTGACATAATTTTCCGTTTATTTATCATCATTGCCGTTTGTGTTTGTGGATTGGCTGCACCGCTTGCTTTTGCTATAAAGCTCCGCCATCTTAATGCGAGACCCATTAGCTGTCAATCATTCTCCACCCCATCTGCTCTTCATAAACATCTACAGTTTATATAGATGTTATATATATATGAAATAATCTGCATTACACATAATATTTACTGTATTACTTGAATCTTTATTTTGTTTCTCTTTCTATCTCCTTATGTGTGAATGTGGTTGTGAATCACTGTGTATTCATATATTCTGTTTGTGTGGGTGTGTGTTTGGAAACAGATGACGTTCACAGATGCTATGCGCAGTAAGGCCAGGTTGTCTATAACGGGCAGTACAGGGGAGAACGGGCGAGTGCTGACTCCAGACTTCTCTAAAGCCGTCCATGCTGTGCCGTACCTGAGACCTGGCATGGCAATGCCTCTGAGTGTGAGCGAGCTGTCCTGAGTGCCTTACATACACACACACACACACACACATTGGTGCAAGCATGCTGTACCTCCACTTTCATACATATGCACACAAGTGTACATATTCTTACATTCATAGAAAAAAAATATTATACATATATATACACACATATATATATACATAATAATAGTTAATTATTCCATATACAGTAAATCATCACATCTATACAAAGGATGTCAAATCCAAACATGCATAGACAAACATATGTTTACTGTTCAGTGCAATGATATTTTGACCAGCGGTGATGTATACAACCAACATTTGCAAAAAAAAAAACATTCTGACAGACACATAAAAAAGTATACAGGCACATTGCTGTGTGTACATATGCAGATAACGTCACAAACCTTGTGTAGCCACAGTCCTATAGTTTCTTCTTGTGTATATTTTACATAACTGCATTTCCAAGTTCTCGTTTTGTCACACACTTAAATACGCACATATAATATGACCTCGTTTCACTCATATATTTACACAATCGCCCCACTTTTCGTAGACGTTTTTCACATCGTAAGTGATGACATTGCAACGCTGCACTAAGGAACAATGTTACACATTGAAAATAATTCCTATGGGAAAATCTCGACACCTGTTTCCATAGCAACGTGTTTTTGGAATCTCTGATTCTCAAGAACTCAAGCACACGAAACATCTGCATCAAATGTGTTTTGTTTACTCAATCTACATGGTATATATATTTAAAAACAAATGTTTGACTGGAATCATTTCTTATTATATGAGATATGTAAAATAAATTATGTATATAATTACACTTTTGTTCAGTTGATGTTAATGTTACCATGCAAATGCTTGACTTACAGAAAAAAATGAAATGATTTGAGTAGTTTTGTTTCTGCTCCTCACTGGTTTGATTGGTTGTGATGTTCATTTTTTGGATCGGTGTGTTCAGATCCTTTTTTTTTTTTTTTTGCCTGTGGGCAATGCAAGCAGTAGTTTTCTATAAGTCTTTTAATGAAAAAAGAAAAATAAACTTCTGCATTTCACAATTTAGACGGTATACTGAAAGTGTTATATTGATTAAGCTGGATCTGTATATTAATATATGAACTTAATATAATATATTATGATACCCCAAAATGCCAAATATTGATGTGTGCCAAAATATGTCAAGGCATTCAGATGCATTTATTCATTTTGTCTCTATATGGGAAAATGTTATGACTTTAAATCAGCACCCTATAATCAGGGGGTTGTTATTTATGTCATCTTTGGCTTTTTTGTTTGTTTGGTTTGTTTTTCATATCAGATGCATTGTACTTTTAATAAGGTGCACTACGATATGCAGTTTTAACTGTGAAAAGCATGATAACCTTTAGTTAAGTTTGTTTTATAAAAGCGATGATTATGTATATCACTAAGATTAGTTAACTAGGACTTTAATTTATGTAGTCCTGTTATGACCTTGAGACTAAGAGATGAAGATGATTATTACAGATAGTTATATTGATAAAGTATAAGCCGATCACCTTTTTCTATGCCATGCTGTGTAACTGAAATCTTGTTCATTAGTTTTATATGTATATGTACTGTACATGTAAATAGAAACCATTCATGTGTATAACTTAAAATCTTGGATGATACACCAATTCACACAGACGCACACAAGAGGATTGCTCATATCGTCGTACAGGAGCACATTTGGGAACCTATGATGGTCGTACCAAGCTGTCTCTCACATACAGACACAAAATGGACTTGTCATCACTAGCATCATTTCAGTTGGAAAGTCTGCCATGGGATGAAATGGAGGACATTTTTCTTAATGGAATGTGGACCGATTGCTTTATTTTTTGGAATCTTTTGGAATAAACAGAGACTGAGAATCCTCTGATATTCTGTTTTCCTCTGTTTCATGGGAAGGAGAAAAGTACCAAGCATGTCAGCTGTTCACTCATAAATTCACATCTTTGTTTAAAATGAACACACAGAGGATGAAAATGTTGAAACAGCTTATCTAGGATGCCTTTGGTTTTTTCTTACAGAACATGTGGAAACACATACATGGAATATTCCTCACATAAAGCTACCAAAACCAAACTCTGAGCAACAAAATCATGTTTTTGTGACAGAAAATTCAATGACCTGGACTGATGTAATAAAAAGCAAAATAACTCCCCATTAGGACAAAATGTATTTTGAATAAAAATGTACAAATTATGTAAAATTGCTAAATAAATGTAAAGTAATTTAAAATACATTTTCATGGTCGGTAAGCAATAATTAGTCTTCTCGATTCATCAGATCATTACCTCAGCGTAGAGTGGATATACAAATAACAGTTGTCTTTCTTTCACTGTTTTCTCGGCCTTTTAACCAATCGTGCACTGACAGATCTCTGAGCCAACGAACAGAGTTTTTTGATTTTTTCAAGCTAATGTGCTTTGAGCAACTCAGTAACACAGGAACAGATGTGGCCCTGTTCAGTATGTTCTGGGGACACATTAGTGTTGTGCTTCCATTTACACACAAACAAGCTACGGTATATTTAACCAAGTGTTTCTGATTGCCTGGTAATCTTTTGGGGGGAGGAACATTGCCAAAATGTGTGTGTGTGCTTTCTTATTGATTTTTTTAGTAAAAGGCCAGTGCCTGCTGCCTGATGTTCAGTTGATACCATGTTATTGTTCTGGGACTTACACAGACACACACAAGTCTCTTTTAGTCTCTTTTTAGGCAAGGCTCCCAGGCAAACAGACCAGCATAGCATCTGCAGCTCAGCAGTTGAGTTTCCTCTTGCTGTGTCTAGCTCCTTATTAGCCTTATTAGCCAATAAGAAATCAGTATTCTCCTATAGCCAAACATAGTTGTCTCTTGCAGCCAATTAACGCTCAGTGTCAAATCAATTAACAAAGCACATTTAGGTCAGTTTGTAATAATAATGTTTACGTTTTTATGATTTAATGAAAAACGTTACGGGAATGTTTTTCGAATGTAAAATTGTTGGCTGGGTTGCACCCAAGTCATCTAGGTGCATTGCTTTTTCCATGCGTGCAGCACTTACACACAGCTCTACATTGTAAACCACAATCCCACAGGGAATGCACAGATCTTGGCCTGAATGAAAGAACACCACCTCCAGCTCAGCCTAGCCAAGACAGACCTCCTCATTTTCCCAGCCAGCTTGGCAGTTCATCACAACATCACAGTTTAGCTAGGCTCATCAACAGCAACACCATCCAGGATTATGGATCGGGCCAGTGCCTTGGGGCACCAGATTATCAAGGGCTTTCAAAGTCTTAAATTCTGAGCATTCCAAATGAAGCTGAGCTATTTGTACATAAGATCATCTGAGCTTCACACCTCTAGGCCATTCTGCTCATAGAACACATTTCTTAACATTTAAGGGTCCCTGTTCTCCTCAGCATACAATCTAAGCTCAAGAAACTATTTTTAGTCTAATGTTAGCTACCTAATCACATATTTTCAGTTTCTGTGGTCCCCAAAAATCCAAAAATAATCCAGTTATTTCCTTATAAGCAAATACACACTTTCAAACCGGCATTTATTAATATTTTTGAAATGGTCAGTTTTGTTTAAAATACATGTTGTGCAAATATGTAAATTGCAATGCAAAATTTAGGGTACATATAAAGAGAATGATTTAGAAATGAGATCAAATTGGATTCATTAGGATTGACCAAAAGTAGTGCAAATAAACACGAATAATGTCTCACGCTCTCGCTTCAGTGACTTCTAGTTGATGTATCCATGTTCGAGGCACTGATGCTTGTGTACAGGACATGCAGCCTAAGCAAATTTGGGTTCCCTTCAGAAATCTGTGGTCAGTGAGTAAGTTGTGTGTCATGGCACAAACATAAAGAGGCACAAAATCAATACTGACTCATCACAACATATGATTTTCTATCTATCTTTGGAAAACAGCAACTATTTGAGAGCTGTTAATGCAGTAAGAAAAGTGGTGAATTTTGTGTATCTTTCTGTTGTCTTGTATCGTGTCTCACTTCTGTCCAGATCTAAATATAGATTTCTGAACAATAATGTATAGCATATTTTCCTCTTAAGATCAACCAGTTTTGCTTTAGTTCTAGTATTGACCATTTGTAAATTGTATTAAATAAAACATAAGTAGCATGGAGAACAGCTGTCAAATCCTTCTTTTTTTGTCTCATCCTAACATGCATAAGAATACGTTTTCTAAAATTATGATGGTGTCAGCTTTTACATTTCACATAAAGAGGAAAGATTGGCCTGTGCATTGAGTTGTCGAGTGATTTTAGATTAGTCGATTAGAGGCGTATTGAGCTGAGAAAGCGCTTTAGCTCTTATTCAGTGCCCATACAACATCCAAATTCTTAATAAAGAATAGCCTCCATTTTTCAACAGTAATTGCTGCAATGGGACACAATAGACAATCCCTTGGCCCATCAAATAATCAATATTTTCATGTTAGGCCGCACTCATTCATTCTTACGGTATAAGCTGTTTGTGGCCATGATAAGAGATTTGTGTTTGTATTCTGAACACTTAAATGAAGATAAACAAAATATTTCATAATAATCAGGATTTTGTTTTACAACATGGCAATGTGAATGACATTTGCACTCATTACCCACATTAACAACTCAAACTTAAATATACACTAAATCAGATTTCTGATAAGCATGGGCTTGATTCCTTGTACTGATTTCTCAGTTATTATGGGTGATATTTAAAAACATATATACATATATATATATATTGTACCTTGGGGATAGTTGAAATTCTGTCATAATTTACTCAAACATTACTTTGGTTTATCACTAAAACGCAAATATGTGTCGATCATTGTCTGTTTATGGAACAAATTGATAGGTATTCTCTCTTCATTCATCATGTTACCTAACTTCCAGTAGAGGAGGACAGAAACCTTCATTAAACGTACTGTATTTTCAGTACATATAACGTACATGCATACTGTACACATATGGTAAGAATGCCGAATCTGAAACTTTAGTATTTAGTATTTGGCAATATTTCCCAGCTATGTCCACTATGTCCGATCACAGGCAACTGATTTTGTCCAGGAATCGTAAAATTGAGTAATACACATAAATAAATAATGAATGGATTACCTACCGCATTCGTCATTATTGCTCTTTCAAGTTCCATTCCGTGTGTGGAATTTTGCCACCCATGTTGCCTAGTAATAAATGTGCTGGCAAATTTACCCGGAAACCACAAATTCTCATTTCTGATTGGCTGGTAGTTATGAATTTGACAGAGAACTTGCAACAAAGCGCCTCGTCCTCTGATCTATATATAATATATAATATTAATGTTCTCTATATAGGTGTCCTCGTCTATTAATTGTATATACAAGCAGGCACGTGCCGTCAAAGGGGGCTTGAGCACCTGCCCTTTTTATTCCTGGAGTGCTTTTATATATTCCTGTTTGCGCACAGCTTCCCTGTCAAACAAATATATTTATTAAAGAATAGTATATCTAAATATCAGGTCAGGAGTTCTGAAGCGCCCATCCCCTCCCACCCCCGCGCAGCAGCGCACACATCATATACACACACACCAGCTGGCAGCAGCAGCCCCTTTCCTCCTGGATGTCTCAAGTGCCCTTTTCTTGGGGTTTC
This sequence comes from Enteromius viviparus, assembly GCA_032353835.1. Taxonomy (NCBI): domain Eukaryota; kingdom Metazoa; phylum Chordata; class Actinopteri; order Cypriniformes; family Cyprinidae; genus Enteromius; species Enteromius viviparus. Next base: position 4,734,320 of record JAUCNO010000626.1, on the reverse strand, counting down.
TTGTTTTGTTTTGTGAATGTGTATGTGTGTATGGAGCCCTGTCTTTGCCCCATAACAATAAAATGTAACTATTAATCTCAATTTTGCCCTTGTTAATAGTTTGTTGCACGTTACGGGACTTGCTTCCGAGTACTTAGTTAATCCGACACAAAAAGCGGAATCATTTAAATTCTTTTGCAGTGGGCCGCGGAAACATATGTGTTTGGCTGTGTGGGCCGTGTTAAAAAAGGTTGGGAACCACTGAGCTAGGCTATTAACTGCATCTGCAGTATGGTGATACAGACACAAGGTGGCGTTCTGCTTCTTGCCGTCAAAATTACACAGTTAACCAAAAAAAAAACATTTTTGAGTCTTCATTAGAAAAAAAATAGATTGGAAGTGTTATTGCAGAATAAAAACAAAGTTCAGAAACTTTTTTTAAAAATGTTATTGATATATTCAGTCTATCTATTTACCATTTCACATTTTCATTCTTTTGCTGTAGAATTCTCCAGAAATGTTTCTGCAAAGTCCAAGATGTGCTGCTGAAAAGTGTTTAAGGGTTACTTTAAGCAATTACTCTCATCAGATAGCAGGTAAGTGCAGTTTGACTAAAGTATTTCATTACAGCAGTGGATTTCAGTCCTGAGAGCTTCAAGAACTGTCAGGTAAGTGACACAAATGAACCAGGATTTAAAAACTAAAAAGTTTTTCAATGTAAGGCCATCAGTCCTATTAGAGTCTTGAGGTTCGTCCCTGAAGAACCTGACTTGTCCATAGCGTCTGAGATACCTGTGGTGGTGGGTGTCACTTTCTAAAGGTCCCTGTGTTAGCCAACGCTTTCTGAGCTCGCTGTGACGGCCAATGCTGCTTGAGGTCTCCCCTGTCATGTCCAAAGCTTCCTGAGGTCCCAGTCATGGTCTCAGTGTCTGATGAGGGCCCTTTCACTATTCCTTTTATATAACAGGGAAAAGTAATATTTGAAATTACTAGCATGTTCATATTCATAGTGTTCATAAAATTAAAAAAGTACACAGATTACCTGCTACCTCTGACATGATTCTGTGCAGTGAATTACAGGGAAGCGACTTGTAGGTCCAGATTGCACTCGTATTATACATATTTATAGTTTATGAAACAAAATTTTCTAATGGTTATGAAGTAAGAGTTGTTGTGAAGTCTCTTTTTGTGTCCCTAATCATGTTCTATACACTGGGTACTTATAGTATGAACTAAATTGTCTGCTCTCTGGACTCAACACGACATATATTTCATTTCCCAGTTGAGGAAAAAAAATGGTAACACTTCCTATAAAACCCATATTTATAAGTGTATTCTTGCATTATAATGAATGCATAATGCATTATGAAAACCTTATAATGTGTTAAAACAAGTACAAATAGCCAAAGACAAATGGCTTTGGACGGAACTTTCCCAGACTTGATCTGAGTTAGCATACAAGTGTTATTCAAATGCATAGGTGATATAGAAACATTAAACCAAAAGGCACAGCTAAACATTTTTGAAAGGATTTGCATTCAAACTTAGCTTGGCAAAGCTTGCCACATGTTTAGGAACTGCATAAAAGACAAAAGGTTACTGCCTTCCTGTTCTTAGAATGCAAATGACAATAAATACATGACTTTCAATTTTATACTGTTATATGGGAAACTTGTTTTTAACCATTTATAATTTTGTAATCCTACAAGACCCCCATCCTAAAATCGAATAGGCATCAAATGCCGTTTTTTATAGTAAATAAAACATTATAATATAAAATGTTGTTTCCTAGTCATTGTAATTCTGAGTTAGATTTTTTTTTAAATTTGTTACATTTTTATTTATTTAATCTAATTTTAGATACATTTATTCCATATTTATTTTTTTGTTTTTTTATTTTAAATGACTTTTTCTTTACCTAAACTTTTCCATTAAACCCCAAGCACTAAAGTGTAAAACCCCCTGATGTACATGCTGAAAACAACCTTAAAAACATGCTGTTTAGCCTAAAACCAAAACCATTGGTCCTAAATCAATGACATATAAGTGTGTCTACTATAAAAAAGGAAAAAGCATTAAACAAAAAATAGCGTCAAACACACATGCACCTTATTTTATAAATGAACTCTCTGTATGTTGTTTGTATATGGTTTGTATAAAAACACTTTACACAATTTTCAAGAGATGTTTAACTGTTTAATCAAGGGATTTAACCATAAAGTACACATTTGAGTGTGCACATTATTAAAAAAAAAGGTTACAAATATATTTCCACTGTACCCTTTTTAAAATAAAGTATAATGAATTGTTGATTGCAGCATTAATTGGAAAAAAAGGTCATACCATGTACATTGTACCTGAAAACCTGAACAAACCTTGCCAGATTGAATTCTCCACTCAACCTACAGTGAATATTTTGCTTAATACTGTACGTCTCTACAAATACAACATCTGAGTAGCATATACAAACTATTTAACGTCACATTGTGTTTGGTTTCAATCTAAGGTTTGGCGACAAATAAAAGGCGCAATTTAACAGTAGATCTCGTAGATGATACCGAGTTTCACACTTGGCCAGATGTAAGCCGTACACCTCCTCATGACTGTGCTGATGGAAACAGTGTTTGACAGACACCCTCGCATCAACAATGGCGCAGAGAAAAGAGGAGAGAGGAGAGATGTCCCCATGCCCTCCACATTCTGTGTTTGTTCTCTGGAGCGTGTTGTATTATAAACACATCCAATTTGGGAAAGCAGACAAGGAAAGGAGGGGTGCTGTTGGGAGCTAGTCCGCTCTTCGCTTACCCATGCTTCATTACTTCGTAGCCCAAACTGTTCACCGACCCGCTCACCCTGGATTGCTCCCATGGCATGGGGAGACCAACACTGCCTAATAAGGGCTTGAAGTAGGGAAGTCATTGGTTAATCCAGACAGGAATTCCAGCAGGGCATTATAGGAGTTGGACAGCTCTCCACGGCATGAGCTCTGATCCGTATTCTTCCCTTCATTAGCATGGGGCCTGAGGAACCTGGCAGAACAAATTAATCCACCTGCAGGCCCCCCTACCATGCTAAGACTCGCCATCTTGACAGAGGCCGTCATGGAAGGCGCATTAATGAGGAGCTCCTGCATACCTTCGAAAATGAATCTCGGAAAGAGGAAAAAAAAATCAGAGGTGAAACTTCTAAGACAGTCGTACATATATTACTAACGTATGAGGTCAATCCGCACCAGTCACAGTGGAACAGAGTGAAGGAAAAGACGTATCCGGTATCCAGCAGAAGTAACCAGTGACCCCAGGGCCTCATCTAGGGCCCCTCACAAGCCTTACCACCTAACGGGCCAACTAAGACTCTCAATATTTCATTAAAGCAATTAAGCCTCCCTGGACAGATGCTCCCCGTTGACAGAATCACTCACTGTTGAAAATGTCTGCACTGTAATCTGTTGCTTGAGTGAAACCATTAAAAGAGCATGAAAACAATTGCCCTGTTTGCACCGAGTCTGCACCCAGCCCATGGCTCAAAGCCACCCATGTCATGTCGCATTAACGGAGCAGCTCACTTTTGGCTGTTTTTGTAGGTGAATTTAACCACATCACACATGACGAAAAATGTGTCTTTGTAATCCCTCAAAAGCTCTTTAATAATGTAGTGGAATTCAATTGAACGGCATGGAAGACAAGCCCTAAAATACAGCACGATGAGGGGAATGACCTAAGGCTGCGAGGAGCAAAGGAAATATATCTAATCCCATTAGAAGACTGTTGATCCGGCCTTAACTAAGGCTGGCGTTTCTAACACTTGTGTCAGATCCAAGAGGTTCAAAAGCTGATCTGGAGGTCTGGAGACTACGTGCAACACTGTGTTTTCATGAATGTACTGTGAAGGAAGGGCTAAACAAAAGTTCAAAACCTTTGTCCAGCAATATATTGTGGCTCTTACCACAAAATCTCTTCTCAAGCGGCCCAACAAGCCAAAAATGGGGTAGAGTGAAGTGAATGTTTTGAACAGTTTTTGAACTTTGAATTAATGTAAATGGAGCACTTTTTGTATATCTTACTTTTTTAATACCACTTCAAAATTTGGTAACACTTTACAATAATGTCCAGTTGTAAGGCATTTATAAGTGAATAGATGATGATTAACTAATCATTTACAAAACATGACTATATGTTCACAAATTATTAAGTAATATAGAATATACAAATCTGTCATAGGTTATCTTAAAAGAATCATATAATAAAATAATCAAACATATCCTTGGTAAATGGTTAATAAGTTATTGTTTTTTTAACGTAATTAATTATATATTAATTTATATTAATTACGAGTTGGCATTTCTATGGCTAATTCATATGACCGCACTCGTACGATTTTGTACGATATGTCTAAAACCCCAGTGATGGGTAGGTTTAGGTGTAGGTCATTCATGCAAATTCATATGAATTGGCAACTCATAAAATATGTTCGATTTTGCATAAATTGTACGAATTTGTATGAGTGAGATTGTACATATTAGTTCTCTTATAAAATAGGTAAGAATTGCCGTGTGATCAAGCTGTCAAACCTGTTGTGGAAACGCGTTAGTAAATCATTTACAACACTTTCTGCATACCCTATTCTAAAGTGTAAACTACTCATCAGTTGTAAATG
>JAUCNO010000626.1:4710524-4725581 GCA_032353835.1 Enteromius viviparus | reverse complement strand
GTTCTGGAGGGAGTGTAGATTGGTAGCAGTGAGTGGAGGTAAGCGGGAGCCGAGCCGGTGATTGTTCCATATGCAAGTGTCAGTGGCTAGTAGTGGCCGATTTCTTTCCAAATTCTTACAGACCTTTTGGGCCATGAGTTGAACATGCCCACTGAGTTTCGTTCCGATCGACCTCTGCGCGCAAACTTCATTGGCCGATGGCGGCCATGTTTTTTGAGATACGCCAAATATCCTATGTGGCAGTTTGGATCAAGTTGTTTCAATGTTTTTTTCTGCCTCATAGAACCACCAAGTTGCAGAGCTGCGCAATTTTCTTTATTTGACTAAAGTTTGAACTTATACAAATGTGTACCGAGTTTGGTGAAGATATCTCATTCTCTGCACCAGAGTAGCGAGGGGGACTACTACCATCTGACCAAGCTTTCTAGGCCCTACACGCTTGAACCCCTAAAAATCCTAACGATTACAATAAAGTTTAGTGCTACACGCTCAAACCCCTAACTATGGAGGAGATGAGAAGAGTCTCCCAGTATAGCAGAGGCTTTCCTTTTTAGTATGAGTAAGAGGTCTCTCACCATTACTTTAACTGCCACATCTATAATCCTTAAAAATCAGTTTTTGCTTTTAACAGAAAGGGAGTTAAACCATGTAACATTAAAACTATAAGAACAGATTTAATAAGTTGCCTATTGATAAGTCATCTTAAAGACGTTGTCTGCATGTAGCATCTACATTTTAACAATAATAGACTATTACTATGCAGAATTAAACAGCAGTTTAAAACTAAAAATGGATTGCAATAATACAAAGTACTGCACATTAGATGTTGTCTTTAAACCACCATGGAAGGTATTATATGGTTGACCTCATATCAGTAGCCTAATAAATGCCTTTCTATATGTGTTGTATTTGCTTATCTGTGTATGCACTTTTGTCGTTTGCCTTATTCATTTCTAAGCACTATAGTAATGACTAAGATGCACACTTGTAACTTGTTTGTAATTTTTACATACATACGTAAAAGCATAAATAATTGTTATCTAGCTGCTGTGTTTGTTTTCAATGTTTAGCTCCGCCTCTGGTAATCATCATTTTCAAATGCACGTGGTTCATCACAAGCGTGCCCAAGACGTGTCTTTTAACAATCATGTGATCATGCCTGTCAGCTGACAAGGAAGTAAACTAACATATTTCGATTGGGGACCTCTCGCTTGGAATATTTTATTCCAGCGATTTCTGCCTGAAAGTAGCTTTTATTTTCTGATAATTACTTGAATGCTGTTGCGTGTTTATCTTTAAGATGAATTCGCGGGTGGTTGCGTTTATCATCGCGCTCCTCTGCGCGCTCTCCACCGGCGCCGCGCAACACCTGGACACAGGTAACGAATAGAAAATAATTAACTGCATTGCATTAATAAAACTTCCCTTACTTTGATTAGTAAGCTCAATGTAATGTAACTATGATTCAGTGGAGTGGCTATCAGACGGTCCAAGCGCATCCGTGGAGCTTCAGCAAGAATCCAACAGTACCAACTCGTCTGATCTGACTTATGGATTCATATCCTGCGCTGTATCAGTAGTCTTCTTCGGGAGCAACTTCGTACCAGTGAAAAAGATAGAGACTGGTGATGGTAAGTCAATTTGTGTTTAATTAGATTTGCAATAGTCTGTTTGGACTAGAGTCAAATTGAATCTGTAGAACACAAAAGGAGAACAGCCACAGAAGTCTGTCATTCACCATTTGCTTTTACTGTATGGAAAAGTGATGGAATGGAAGTGAATATTAACTGAGACTGTCATCCTCTTTTTGTGTTCCACAGAAATTCATACAGGTTTGAACAGTGGTGTAAATGATGACTGTTTTGTCTCTTTTTCCCATAATAATTGTATTAGCTGTATTGCCAAATTACAAATTAATTTATGACTAAATACTTTTGGGATCCTTGGCAAAAAAACAAAATAGCAGTTACAATAAAGCATAAGAAATGCTTCCAATTTCATAGAAAAATAGCCTATATTTTTAAACTATTAATGTTACCTGTAAGCGAGTCCCCAACAAACACATAGTATTACACAAATGTTAGCGTACGCTCCCTTTTTAAAAGCACAATAAAATTTGTTCAGTAATATTTAATTCATTTTCACTTTACCCTATTTTGTTCGTGAGTTTAGGTATGTTTTTCCAGTGGATTCTATGTGCTGCTATTTGGACAGTCTCCCTAGTGGTGAACATCATTCTACATAGTCCAACCTTTTGGCCTCTTGTTATGCTGGGAGGAGCCATCTGGGCTACTGGTAACATGAATTATATAATATGCAGTTAATGATGATGAACACTGTGAAAATGTTTGTGTCTTATGTTTGTGTGTTCTTTCTAGGTAATATAACTGTAGTTCCTATTGTAAAGACTATTGGGCTTGGGCTTGGACTTCTTATATGGGCTTCGTTTAATCTACTTTTGGGTTGGGCCAGCTCAAGGTAAGCATAAGTTGATTTCAGAATCTATTTATTAGTGACATAAACGCACACTGAGACACTGATTTTTGCTGTTAATTTTAGGTTTGGCTGGTTTGGTATTGGTGCAGAGACCGTTTCCAAACCAGTACTGAACTCATGCGGAGCAGGTCTTTGCTTACTTAGGTAAATGTGCATGCATTCATATTATTTTGTGTTGTTGTTAATTTCATAATTTGATGTTACGTAACTTACGTTATTTTAAATAATGACTGTTCTCTGTTTTTCTTCTTTTTATATTTGCAGTGCTATTGTTTTTTTCTTTGTGAAGACTGATGTTCAGAGAACTGTAACATCTGAAGAAACTCCATTACTAATAGACCATGTATGTTGACATATTTAAATGGTGTTAGTAAAGTCTAATTTTTTATGATGCCATGGTGATTGAAAAAAAAAAATTAGTTGAGAGGAATGATTGATTATTTATTATTTCATTGCTTTTGTGTTCCCCTGAAAAACATGTGCAGTGAGTGCAGAGAGTTAACAAAAACATTTCCCTAAAAAAACAGAAAATCATTTAAATATATTTTTCCTCTCATCTAATATTTTTTTTATTACCATGTTCTTTAGACGCTTCATTTATTTATTTATTTATATATGTATATGTGTTCGAATAATCCAGTTAACTAATTTAATTAGTTTCATGTCTAGACTGTGAACTCTGAATCTGTGGTAGCAACAGATGCTTCCTGGGTAGATGCATTAACGCCACGCTCCAAACGGATAGTGTATGTACTCATCACACTTACATGATCCTTTACCCACTTTCCTGACACCTCCTATACATTAAAAATGTATATATATATATTTATATATATATATATCAATGATATATATGAAAATATGATATATTTTTATGAGTAATTGGTTTCATACATTTTGAGGTCACAATAAAGTGTAATTAAAATATATGACTATCTGCAACAAAACAATGCATTTATAAATATGTTTATAATTTGAGCTCTTATTGCAGTGGAACGTTTCTGGCTGTTGTTGCTGGCCTGCTGTATGGATCTTCATTTGTTCCAGTCCTGTACATTAAAAATCACGCATCAGATCCAGACGGCCAATATAGCGGGGCTAGCCAGTTTGGTAAATCCAGATGACCCTGTTATAAGCATTAGTTGAATTCTTCAATATGAACTATTTATTATGCATTTATGCATTCTGTTTATATAAACCATGTTTCTTTGTAGATCTGGATTACGTCTTTGCACAATACAGTGGGATTTTCCTCGCTAGTACTGTGTATTTCATCTTGTACTGTGCCATCAAAAAAAACAGACCTCAAGTTTTTCCTAAAGCAGTACTGCCAGGTAACACATCACTTCAATTTAAAGTATTAGTTCGCCCAAAAATGTTATTTAATTAAGGCATACTCAGGCCATCCAAACTGTACAGAAAATGAGTTTGTTTCTTCATTTAAAAAGATTGATAGAAATTTAGCATCACATCACTTGCTTACCAATGGATCACCTGTAGTGAATGGGTGCCGTCAGAATGAGAGTCCAAAGAGCTGATTAAAAACATGAATTTGTTTTTCCTTGTAGGCTTCCTTTCTGGCATCATGTGGGGTATAGCCACGTGCTGCTGGTTCCTGGCCAACCACTACCTCAGTGCTGTAGTGAGCTTCCCCATTATCACAACAGTGAGTTACAGATCTCAAAATAATGCACATCTTTTTGTATTTTTCAGGTAAGATTGTCTCTGATAATGTGTGATTGGTTCATTTCAGGTTCCTGGATTGATTGCAGCTCTTTGGGGTGTTCTCGTGTTTAAGGAAGTGAAGGTAAATACTTGTTTATGGGGTATAAGTTGTTATCGCTGTGTATTGCGTTTATCTTTTTGTATTGAACTTTTCGTCTCCTCCTCTCTCTCCCTCAGGGTTGGCGAAATTACATTGTCCTCATTGTTGCTTTCTGTCTTGTTTTATCTGGGGCATTATTGACTGCATTCTCAAAGATTTAAACCTTTTTTTAGACGAGCAAAATGCAACAAACAATTTTGGGTTTAGTGTTTTAACATTTTAGGTTTATCTTTTGAATCTTGTAATGAATGCAGGGATTGTTCTCTCGTATCAGGTTATGCAGCTAAAAACCCTGAACATATTGAACAGAAACGATATTGTTTATATGAGGGAGGGATATGATCCTAAATTTATAACATACAGTGAATGTTACAGCAATATCAGCACATTGTTTTTATTTTATTTTTATTTTTAACTTGAAACACAGTTCACTATATTTTTGTTGCATGAGCAATAACAAACTTTTTTAAATGTCGTGTTTACACTATTAATGAACCTCATTTTACTGTATATTTGCACATGTAATGATTATAGTTTTTTATATTGATGCATCTGCACAGTATAGAAGCAGGAAAGACAACGATAATGCATAAAGACAACGAAGAATATTTTTAAATCATTTAAAATGATGACAATTGTGCTTTTCACTTTAAATTCTTTTTTTTTTTTTCCTTTTTTTTAATTAAGCATATTTTCTCAATGGTGATCATCAGTACTGTAATAGTATTTAATTTTACTGTACATTTTAATTACTGCAATGCAATAATTATAAATGTCACAAATTATTTTTTCTTTTCCTGTTTTTTTTCCCTCAATGATACTGCATTACAGTTCTGGGGGAATGTCATAAATGTCACCATGCAAAAATGTTTATGGTTTAAAAAGCAGGCTTTTTCTTGTATATAATATCTAATCTGTGTTATGTCACTTCTTTTCTTTAGAATTTGAAATGTAACTCATGAAATTTTCGATTGCTAATGGTATGTTTTATGGCTGCCAAATTGTGTTAGAGGCCTTTTTTTTATTTGATTTTTTTATTTTATATTACCAAAAGGGAATAAATATTGAAAAACATTGCTTATATTGATACAACATGTTATAAATTAAAAAACAAGAAAGAAAATGTAATAAGATGGCACTCGATTTTCAGCAATGACAAAACATTGTTTATTTCAAACTTTGAAAAAAAATACTTTAATAAAATATGAACAATGGGGGGGAAAGTATCCCTCTAAATTTTCTCCAACTAAAGCTCTTTCTGGTCATTTTAGCATCTGTGCTTGTAATATTAAAAATGTAATTAACGTCCATCGATTTTCTAACAAATTCAGTTTCAAGAATGCTCATGACTAAATATCAAAGACCCTCGAGCTCCTCCTAGCAGACCGTCAAACTCCTCATGAGAGATAAGTAACAATAACATCCTTTAGCACCTCTGGAAACATCATGGTTGCACATAACATGACAGAGTCCACAACAAAGGCTTATTGTACAATTGGTTGAACGCTGAGAGCAAGTGTGACCCCTGAAACACAGTCTGGATACGGTTCTGAATCTCTGTACATGATTTAGTTTGGTTTCATGGGTGCGGGAATGTTTGCTGAGGCCTGTTCCAGGAAGGCCAGTGGACCCTGTGGCAGTTCTGTGGGCTTCTTATGCTGGACGTTGATGTCTTCCAACACTTGCTGCCAATGATGGATCTTGGTAAGATGTTTCTGAATCAGCATTTCTTTCCTCTGGAGTTCATTCTTCAATTCTGATGCATCCTAAAAAAAACAAACGGCACATTTAGTTTAGAGTATATACTATACGTTTAGTTTGCGTTATAATGGATGTGTAATAGTTTAAAAAAAAATGTCATGAAGTTGGTATGATTTAAATGGATAGATTTTATGGGGGATTTAAACACAACTAAAAATGTTTACCTCTTTTTCCACCTGTTCTGGTTTCTGTACCGACAGCTGCAGTCTTTTCTGAAGGAAGAAACATTCAGTCTGTCTGGCTACATCCAGAAACTTCTGGATACACTGATCAACCCCTGAAATGCATGGCACACAAAATCAAGGCAAGACAATACAAGTAAAGCCACTGTTTTACATGCAATTGTCAATTTCGAGATTTTGGGCTATTCTACTTTAATAAAATGTCTTTCAAATTAGTGGAACAAACATCGCAATTACAAATTACATTTATTAATAATATTTTCTTCAAAATGAGTTTTGCCTCACATTCTTTGCTGGTTTATTCCTAACTATATTCTTAAGGTTTTTACAGAGTTATACAAATATGTTTGTATATTATTTGCCACATTTATATATCATTCTACTCCTAAAACATTTCGCAATATCACTGTATTAATATTACACTACACAAATTGATATTACACCATTTTTGAAGCAGCTTTGATTATATGAATGTGGTAATTATGACGTGTTTAATCAACGTTCCTTGCTATTACTGTCTGATAACAACAAAAGGAGGGGTAAAGCATTACCAGTCCTAATTTCTTCCTGGTCTGTTCCATTCACATAGTCTTGACTGACAAGAGATGCAAAACACGCCTGTAGTAGTCGAAAACGATAAAAGACAGATTACATGACATAATCTGGAATAACAACACCACTGATTATAAAGAATAAAGTATAAAAGAATAACAACTTCACTATCAAAATAATGGAAACCGTTTCGATCCACAGCCAAGCAAACTATTCATTTCTACAGCATTTATAAAGCGTGTGCTTATATACATTAAATATAAAAGGAAATATTCATATTAAGGATAAAAAGATACGTGTATAATCAGTTTAAGATCTTTCTAGAAACTGCAGAAAATCTATCACTGGCACGTAAGCAGCAGCAGTAGTTTTATCAATCTACTCACCTCGAAAGAAGCTTCCAGCTCATCTACTAAAGTGTTATTTGCCCCTCTGTTACCAGCAGGACCTGTGAGAAGTCCTGGCTGACCTGGGCCGCCAGGACCTGTAGGTGGATGAGATCCAGGAGGCTGCTGACCGGAGAACATACTGCTCATGGAAGACGCCATTTTTTCACTAACAACAACACGTCTTCTTTGCGTGCGTCAAAATATGTCCCAGTCTATTGAAGACGTAACGTATCGCCACCTAGTGCACAGGACACGCAATGCAACTCGTGTGTCGTGTTGGTCTAGTCATATATTTACTAAGTAAATAGATGTCATTAGCTTTTACATTTTATTTGACGTTTCCTCTAATCTTTCAGTGAACTTCCACAGGGGCTTAATTGTTCATTGTGGTGGAAATGATGCCTAAACAATACTTAAAAATAAATAAATACAAAAATTGTACACAATATTTTTTCAAAAGTAGCCCATGTCTGTGTAATTTACTCTTCGATTTAGAGCATGTAATAGCTAATTCATGACATTGATATTATATTTAAAAGAAAAAAAAAGAAAGAAAGATGTAAAATATGTCCAAGTTTTAATAAAATTAATTATTGGGACATCAAAGTATAAGCCACCCAAAAAATCTTTTTGTGATTCTTGTTCTTTATCCATTTTATATTTTAAAAATATAAAAATGTGAATGTTTTCAAGACGTGTAATATCTGAAAGAGAGATTTAATAACAAATTAAGAAAGGAAAGAAATAAAATAAATTCTTGGGACATAATAGTCCACCCAAAGTTATTATGTTTTTTTTTTTTTTTTAAAAAGCATTCTGTATTCATTGTTTCCTGAAATCCAGACCTTGTGCCATTGTACGTTGTTCATTACACACACATGGATGACTAACAGCTCAAAATTTGCCATTTCGACCTTCCCACGACTTGGGCCTTTTAAGGAAGCTCAAGGAAAACGAGCCAGCTAGATAAAAAGTGACAGCTCGCAAAAACAGGTCAAATAGACGGTTCACTGACATTTAAAAGAGCTTGAGCTCCAGAGCTCCTTCTAATGTAATTGGCAGAAAAATCCATAGAGCATCTGTCTAGTTGTCATTAAGTGTCAGAAGAGTGTTTCAAAGCCTCTGCAGCGACCTGTGAGCTTCCAGGTATTGGACAACATAGTTAAAGCAAATGTTTATATCTTTTATGTTTCATGTCAAAACGAAAAAAAGGAAGAAATCATTTATAACGACACAAATTAATTCGGAGGAGCAAAAAAAAAAACATTTGTTTTCATTTGTATTGCAAATTCAATTATATCCATTAATTAACATGCATTTGAACTCGTTTTCTAACTTCTTTATTCCACCAGGTGGCGCTGCTCCATTTAGTAAGAGAGGCTTCACAGCATCACACCTATTGGAACGTTTCACTGGGTGTGTGGGAAATAATTCCACATCTTTTGTCAGGTTGGTTTATTTTTAAATGTCATATTCATAGAACCTTGAGGTCTTGCCCACAAAAAGATAGGCTTACTGAATATTTTTATCCTATTTTTATCGACCAGAAACGAAACAATTTACTGTACAAAACAACTAAAATGAAAATTAACTGTATAAGTGTATCCTGTTCTTAAAATACAACATGAATTTGCTCTGACGTGACATGTAGGCTATGACAAATGTATTAGTCCTGAGAACACAACTCAATCTTTTGATTCAACTCATCACTTTCATCAGTCATACGACAATGCTTGCCTCATACGACAGTGAGGCTAATTGTGTTCACTTGTAACAGCTATTACAGAAATATCGAAATAAACAGAAAATGGAACAATGTAAGAGGGTTTATAGGACTTTTTCACCTAACAGAAAACGACCTAAGAATTGTGGCTAATGTTCTGTCAGGATACTCTTATAGAGTTATAAATAAGCAGTATGACTCTCCCTCTTAGTTTTCTGGTTCGTTCTGTAGAGCACTCTCAAATCCAACGTTTAGATAACATTAAAAAACCTTTTCTCTAACATATTAGTTTTAGCTTTATCTGTCAACCATTAACGTTACGCAGCTACTAAAAGGCTCAGGATGTTTACTAACTATTAAAAATAATTAAAATCCCATTTATTTCGTTATTCGTAACTGTGAAGAACAACATTGTAACAGTGTAATTACATTTTGTTCAGTGGACAGAAACCGTGCGCCAATAAAGTGCAATTTATCAAATGACAAAGCTTTAATAAATACGTGCATCAGTGTTTCTGATTTGCAAGAACTATAGAGTCTCTATAGAGAGCGGGTCTCAGCAGCTCTTGAATAAGTGTCAAGCTATGAATGCATCACAGCGTCATGCTGTGAATCGGTGGCGTTTGGTGCTTTCGGTCAGCCACGGACCCCCGCGTGAGTAACGCTTGTGCAGAGGCGCAGTTGAGCCAGCTGTCAGTGCTGCTACACACGCTCACTCATTCAGACTGATGGAGACTTCAGGTCTGACCGCGCGTGAAGCGCCGCAGGTAAGGCTCTGGAACGCGCCTTTTTTTTGGAAACATGCATAATCTCTCCACTAGTTCGTCATTGTTTTTGATTTCTCCGTGCACCGACATGTCATGTTACTATTGAAGAACAGCCAGCAAGGCACTGCGATTTAATCTCCCTCAATATGGTTGATGTTGTTCTGTGCGTTAAGACGCGATTCTCTGTTACACGTTTGGCTTAAGGTGAAAACGCAGAGAAATGTAGGATAGGGTTTTGCTAATTTCACAATGCTTTAAAAAGAATTAACTTTACGCGCCCAGACGCGTAATACCGAGCGCAGCTGGTGGGCAAGAAGAAATGGATCATTAGATTATAAGGACTTTGACCTGTTTACCATACACTAGATGAAAGCACTTAACTCGGGAGTTTGGAGGCAAATAACGCGCAATAATTTAACTAAATGCTATCATCGAAACTGTCTCTCCGAGACAACAGAGAGAACAGTGAGGAGGGAATATCTCACGCCCAAATGTTCTCCTTGGATGGGTTTAGCGCTCTTTTTAGGATGTAATGGTACATTTCAGATTGTTGAGAGGAGACATTAAAGGTAATGTGTCGGGGATCTCAAATTCACTCTTTTGTGTCTAAATTGTATTTCAGCACTAGATACATATTATTGTAACTGTTGACATACTCTGTGAATTTGTCTTTTATGGTGCTCTATAAATTCCTGGTGCAGACTGAAAATATCAAAGTTCATTTTGTGTCCTCATTCTAGCTATAGGATGTCTGATGCTATGTGTGTTGTAAAAGACAGACATGCTTTCTATATATATTGATTTGTACAATTTGACACTGGGGATTTGATTTGATTGTTGTGATTCTGAGATTTTCTCCATTACATTTGCATTAGAGTTTTATAGAGCACCTGGTGTAGAACAAGTAAGGATGCACTCTTACTATAGCCTACTAGAACACTAAAAAAAGACTTTAGGAATCGGATGTCATACAGGACATCTATTTTCTTTTGCTCACGTTCCCAATTTTCTCCTTGCCATTTCTGTCAGTCAATATGTTACTGTGTTCTTCCATCATTCTCTTCCTTTGTCCCAGTACTTGTCTTTTTGCACCGCATCTCTCACTTGTTTAGTTCCCATGGCTCCCCATGACCCTTTTGGAATAAAATCTGATATTTTTTTTTTAAATCATAAACTCAATTTCGGCTCCTTGTAGACTCAATTAGAAGGTTTTCTATGATCCATTTATATAAGCATCATTGTTTTTTTAGTGAAAGAAGTCAATGTGCCTCTAGAAAGACCAGTCGATGACCTAATTATATTGTCATGGCAATGGCATTAAAAGTGTCTGCTGATTCAATAAAAGAAAATAAATGCATTTATTTTTTAGTTCATCATAATTTTTTTTTTTTAAAAACAATTTCGCCCAGGTAATATTTTGAAAGCAAATTATATATTTTTTATGTTATAGAGTTATAGAGTAGTCAACATATGGCCAATGGGATGAAAAAAATATTACACCCTCAGTAACAAAAAAAAGAAGTGAGTAATAGAGTATGTTTGCTTTATTTTATTGCTGTTGATAACATGTCAAATGCTATATCCCTTTTAATGTTCAAGTGGGTCCTCATTAATATATAAACTGGGCCAATAATTATTTCTTAATCATTTAGCAGGCTTATTATTATTGTTCACTAATCTTTGCTTCGGTGGGCTTTGTGTTAACTTGAGCTGCAAGTTGATCACAGTCCATGAATTAAACTTTATTTCAAACCATGTCAGTTGGACTCATAAACAAATTTTTCAGTCTATTTTTTTAACTGAACCCAGAAGACCCAGAACTGTTCTTTCACATGTTTTCAGGAAATGTTTAATATAGTGCACAGTTTGCGTTGACTGCTTTTAGATGCCACAAGATTCTACATAAATCTCCTTTTGTGTCTCAGAGAAACAAATATCAGCATGCAGATCTAAAAAACTTCATGGGGAGTAAATGACGACAAAACGTTTAATAGTTCGTGCTTCCTTATAATGACAATTTAAGTGTGTTTGGTGTATTTGGCGTGCTATCCGGAGGGCGAGCCTGGAGGTTGGCGAACGCCGAGCCCTAATTGTTGGAACCCTAGCGAGGGCTGAGCTCGACGTCCGGCTCGAACTCTGCTTGCCCCCTGGTAGGAAGACGTGATGGTGGAGAAGGGGTGGAGATAAGGAAGGAGAGGAAGTGGGCTTATTTAAGGGGAAGGCTAAATAATTTGATTGGACGGGATGAAATTAGGTTGATTAGGAAATGCGTTCCAGCCGTGGCTAATCATGCATAAACGCTCCTCTCGAAATTGTGTTTATCAACATCACTTATTTTTGGGTGACCAATCCCGCTACGCTAATGTGGACTACTGGCCTACATCGGACATTTGGGATTTACTTCTGTGACCATCAACAATACAAGAAACGATGGACACTAGATCTAGCAAAACTACTAAAACAAGGCACTGGATTATCAAATAGATAAAACAAAAACAAAAAAAGCAGAGCTGGGGCCTGTTCCATAAACCAAGATTAGAGTACAAGCCAGGCTTATTTCAGTTAGTCTGACTTATTGCCAGTTAATTTGAATTAAAATAAGTCAGACTATCTGCCTTAAGCCTGGCTTATTTGGTAAACTTGTTTTATGGAACAGGCCCCTGGAACCTTGTTCTATTCAATGATTGTTATTTAGTGTTTAGGGGGATAAAATATTTGGAGAAGTCCAGTACCACTACCAGAGAGAAGCTGTATTAACTGGAATATGCAGTAATGACATTTTAATTAAAAAAATATATATATTGCCATGGCAATGGCATTAAAAGTGTCTGCTGATTCATTGAAAGACAATAAATGCATGCATTTTTTAGTTCATCGTATCATTACATATGCATGAATGAAAAATGTATACATCTAGAAAATATAGTATATAATATAGATAATATAGAATTGTATGCAAATGTATAATTTGCACACAGTGCAAGTTTTAAATGAACTTGAATTATGACATTTACACAGTGTTTGTCATAAATTGTTTCATAACGGATTTCATTCTTAAACATACAAGTATATAGTCTGATATTTTTGAAAATATTCTTCTCTAGACCTCTTCTCTAGGTAAATGAAACCCTAAATAGGTTTAGTAAAAATATAGGTAGGATGAATTTCCTTGTCATTCAACTTAACTTAGGTTTTATGGCTGTTAAACAGATCTTTTCAAGAGGCAAACAGACCTGTCATATTGTCATTCAGTGAACGCTCTATTCTACTGAAGCAAAACTACCAAAGTCTTAATCCCATGCTTTATGCATGCGTTATATACCCAAGACACCCAAACAGCGCCTTGCAACTTTCAAAAGACATCTCTTCTGTGAACGCTCGACCCAAACCTGCAAATGCAATAACACTGTGTTTTCCTTTTATTTCTCTTCTAGTGTGTAGTTCTCTGAACAATATGACACCAGTTCCTATGTTACCGCCTCCTTATAAAGAATTGCTCATCTTATTTTTAAGTCGCTTTGAATAAAAGAGTCTATTAAATGATTAAAGATAAATGTCAGTGCGATAAGAGACTATTATTCACATAGTTTATGTATTAATGAGGTTCAGCTGGAACATTAAACACTAGGGGTGTATTATTTGTCGTAGCATTTGCCATCTGTTGTCCATAACAATAAATTAAATCAATCATACTCTTACAATAATTAACTACCTTCAAACATTTCTTCAGTATTATTATTGAGTATTATGTGACTTCGCAATACCTTATTATCTAATTAAACGTTGCTGGAATACATTTTTAATACTCTGCACATCTAATTGGATTTTACCTTTAAAGACATGCAAAGGCAAATAAATGACTCCCATTCCATCTTGACATTTAAGTGCCTGCTTCAAATGCTGGCGTATTCCCTTTGTAGCCCACTCTACTCTTAAGGTCACTTTGTAGAACGTTACCGTCAAGGGAATACTCTGCACAGAGCATGTGAACAGCTCGCCATTTAGCCTCAGTCTATTGGGATTAGCCACCGTCTGCATATCTCATTAAAGTTCATGTGCACGAGACTGTCGTACTGTAAACGTATTGGCCTCCTATGAATGAAAAGGTTAGCTAGAGATTCACGTATGGACTTCCAGTCATTTTTATGTTGTTTGAATACACTGGTTTATTATTCAGTGTGTTTGGTTATTGTAAATACATTGTACAAAAATATATTGAGAGTTGAATTTGACTGCTGATAGAGACAATGCAGAAAAGGGAGCCCAAGATGAAAGAACCAGAGACCTAAAAACAGGAGGCTTTGCCACCTCTGTTACCTTGACAACCTGCTTTCACTCTGATATATAGACCAATGCGAGTCATTCATAGAGTTTATGTCTGTGCTTACGTCTGGAAGTAAAATTATGTATAATTAAGACCTATGACATGTACTGTTCAGTATATTAAAGAAGTTTGAAGAGAATTGGAAATATGTGAGTCAGATAAATGGCTTAATAAATAATCTATTAAAATGAAAGGTTTGAGGGTTTAGGGATATATAGATATAAAGAAAATATCATTAGCTTTTAGTTTATTTTAAGGTTTCAATGCTGCAGTGCAGTTACACGTGCAATTAAACCGTAATATTAATGAACTTTGATAGAGTTAAAGTTTGATTTATGGTAAGTTACTTGTAATTAAGGGTAATTTATAGTTATAGCTACAGAATGTACATGCAATAAGTGGTGTGTGCATAATCATAAAGGTTCAGTTCATACCTCGGTTTTGACTTTACGGTTAAATGTGATTTTTGGTGCAACAAGTTTAAAGTTTAAAAAGTAAAAAAATAAATAAAAAAAATTCAATTATATTTCATAATTTCCATAAGGATATAAATCTACCTAAGCTTCTGTTTTAACTAGGAAGTCCTTTTACATTGCTATAAGTTTACAGTTATAACAACAGAACCCAAACTTAAATTCAAGTACTATTTACTCTTAAATTATCAACACTCAACTTAAAAAAAAATTCCATGCAAATGTGTAAAATTGCAATGCACTTTTTGAATTAACTTCTGAATTATGACATAATTATTTACACAGTCATAAATTGTTTCATACCAGATTTTTTTCACTAATCAGTATAAGTATTGAGTCTGATATTTTGTTAAATCTTCTCTAGACTTGACACTGATGACTTGCCTAAAGTAAATGCATCCCTATGTTACGTTTTATTTACAAGCTGTTTTGTTGGGCGACTTTCTATGATTGAAACACTGACTGAGTGATATCATGAGGCATGAGATGTTCACTCAAATAGTACAAAAGAGGAAGGGATGAAATCGCTCACTTGCACTCCGCGCTGCCATTTGGACTGAGGCAT
>JAUCNO010000626.1:4698356-4710424 GCA_032353835.1 Enteromius viviparus | reverse complement strand
GGTAATTTATAGTTATAGCTACAGAATGTACAGTACATGCAATAAGTGGCGTGTGCATAATCATAAAGGTTCAGTTGGTTTTGACTTTACGGTTAAATGTGATTTTTGGTGCAACGGGTTTAAAGTTTAAAGTTTAAAAAGTTTAAAAAACTAAACAAAATTCAATTATATTTCACATTTTCTTAGGGATATAAATCTACCTAAGCTTCTGTTTTAACTAGAAAGTCCTTTTACATTGCTATAAGTTTACAGTTATAACAACAAAGCCCAAACTTAAATTCAAGTACTATGTACTCTAAAATTATCAACACTCAACTTAAAAAAAAATTGCATGCAAATGTGTAAAATTGCAATGCAGTTTTTGAATTAACTTCTGAATTATGACTTAATTATTTACACAGTCATAAATTGTTTCATACCAGATTTTTTTCATTAATCAGTATAAGTATAGAGTCTGATATTTTGTTAAATCTTCTCTACTTATTACTCTGAACACTGATGACTTGCCTAAAGTAAATGTATCCCTATGTTACGTTTTATTTACAAGCTGTTTTACTGGGCGACTTTCTATGATTGAAACACTGATTGAGCGATATCATGAGGCATGAGATGTTCACTCAAATAGTACAAAAGAGGAAGGAATGAAATCGCTCACTTGCACTCCGCGCTGCCATTTGGACTTAGGAATTTATATGGAGATCTATATCTTGACATCAATTATGTTTTGAATTTTTAGTAAAAACAAAAACAGATAGGCCTATGGTTTGTTCGGTACACACGTAAATGCCAACGTAAGAGACCTTCTACCCCAAAAATTACAAAAAAAGTACATGTACCACTACACAACTATAGCACGTTAAAATAAAATGTTACTGTCAGTGGAAAATGCCTAGACGTGTGTGTAGCCCGTGTGTGTGTGTGTGTGCGCACATGGACCAAAATCCACTGGTTTTATTCGTATTATTAGCAAGTAGCTTAGCCAGGAGTATTTAATGGCTTCATTTATAAAGAAAGAATTGAATGCCAAAATCTTAATTAACTTCTCTATCCCATGCATACCATGTAGGCTTAATTAAACAGCTTTTAGAAATGGACAACATCATTGTTTTATTAATGTTATTACGTTGCCTTTGGAATGCTGTTGGATGATTTATAATTATTACACAATTAAATCTGTATTACTTGCCCTTCCAAAGTGTAATATAAGGCTTAAAAAAATAAAGGTGAACAAGGCTAAGGTTAATCAAAATAGCGATGCTAGAAATTTAAAATACCTCTTAAATATGACTGAAGGGAACATTTATTGATTTTTGTAACTGGATTGTTCCGTAATCAAACATGACAGTAGATACGGCTTTGTCTTTTCTGAGTATTGATTGAAATATTGATTGAAATGATTTTTATGTCTCCACAGAATTACTAAAACATGGTCCTGGAAAGGTTGTTATCTGAAAGAAAGGAGTCTATGATCACTTGATATAAACTAACACTAACTAACTGTGGAGAAGGCGGAACAATGCCTGACTCCGCCTTCTCTCCACCAGTTCCACCAATCACCGCTCTGAACTGTTCCTTGGATGTATCGAATTGCTCCTTCGCTAACCTCTCCACAATCTCATATGGCGACGAGTGCTACGGCAGCCACTCTTTGTTTGTTGTGATGGCCATTGCCTACAGCGCTGTGGTACTTTTGGGTGTCGTCGGCAACCTGGCTCTCATCCTTGTCATCGCACGACAGCGGGAACTTCACAACGTCACAAACGTCCTAATCGCAAACCTCTCTGTTTCGGACCTGCTGATGTCACTAGTGTGTCTGCCGTTCACTTTCATCTACACCTTCATGGACCACTGGGTGTTCGGCGCGGTCATGTGTAAACTCAACAGCCTGGTCCAGTGCTGCTCCGTCTCGGTGTCCATCTTCTCCTTGGTTCTCATCGCTATTGAGAGACACCAGCTCATCTTACACCCTCGCGGATGGAGGCCGAGCCTGAACCACGCCTGTCTGGGGATCAGCCTCACCTGGGCCCTGGCCACCCTCACCGCCACACCCTTTCTGTTGTTCTCCAGGGTGACAGACGCCCCTCTGAAGCAGCTGCCATCGGTGTTTCAGGAGCAGTACAGGGGAAAGGTGGTGTGTGTGGAGGAGTGGCCCTCCAGAGAAATCAAGCTCACCTACACCACTGGCATGCTGGTGCTGCAGTACATCACTCCTCTCACCTTCATCTTTATCTGTTACTTGAAGGTAAGAAGAGATGGTGGCATACTGTAAAGAAAAAGGACCAGGGCAAATAAGTGTTAAAAGTGCAATTCTATTAAAGCAAAAATTCTGTGTTTGATTTACTGATATTGACTCTCAATGATTTTTTTAAATATTTAGAATGATTTTAGAACAATTTCTTTAGAGCTGTCTTTATAGTTTTCATGCTTGGTGTGAACAGGCTTTAAGTCTACGTCATGTATACTTATATTTTTTACATACACGGTAGTACCATTTAAAAGTTTGAGGTTGAGTTAAATTGTATTTTTTTAAAGAAATCAATACTTTTATTCAACAGCGATGCTTTAGATTGTTCAAAAGTGACAGAAAGATTTCTGAATAGTTAAAAAATTACTTGAAATTAGTTGATACATGAGCGAAGAATGAAGAATACTTCTACAGCATTTATTAAAGGGTAAGTTCATCCAAAAATTACAATTCAGTCATTAATTACTCACCCTCATGTAGTTTCAAACCTGTAAGACCTTCGTTCATCTTCTGAACACAATTTAAGATATTTTTAAGATTATATCAGAGAGCCATCTGACCCCTCTATAGGCAGCAAAACAACTGAAATGATCCCAGATCCAAAAATGCATAGCAAAAACATCAATAAAACAGTCCATGGGACATCAGTGGCTCAACTTAAGTTTTGCGACACAAGGAGAATACTTTCTTTGTGCAGTAAAAGCAAAAATAACAATTTAACTTTACCATTCTCCCATGATTTAGGCCCAATCCCAATTCTACCCCTTGCCTTTTGAAATGAAGTGGAAGGGTTCAAAATTTTCCCTTAAGAAATGGGACACCACTACTACACTGTTATACATCATCATCCATTGTCACTAGCTCCTAACGTTACGTCAGAGGACATGCGCCGATGTTTATCACAAATTCCAAGATGTCGCCATCAGTCATAGCAGTTGTGTGGATTGCAGCGATTTTTACCACATGCAGTCAAGTCACCAGGTATATGACATAAAAATATATTTCCTAATATTGTGCAATCAGTGCTATCCGCTAGCAAACATTACAGAACATCACCGTAAACACAAACACAAGACTGATGGTATTATACATATAATGAAAATTGTCATAAAAATCCTTATTAATGGCAAAAATTACCATGTTGGAAATTTCTCTTAGCCCTTCTTTTGAAGTGAGGTCCCGAAAAATCTTCATTTGGAGGGCTATCAAAAAGAATTGAGACACCCCTACCCTTACACGTGAACACGCCAAACGGAGGGGTAGGGGTAAGGGGTAGAATTGGGATTGGGCCTTACTGTCTAAAATGGCAGAAGACATATCACTGCGCAAGTAATTAATCAAGGCTGATTCAGTCAAATACGTTAAAGCATGCGTATGTGCTACAGGGAAAGTCAGGGAAAGGAACGGTAGATTTAGATTATATTATTTTGTTTTCTTTGCGCAAAATAAGTATTCTCATAGCGCAGGTATAAGATCAACTGATGTCACATGGACTGTTTTATCTGTGTTTTTACCACGTTTCTGGATCTGTGATCATTTCAGTTGTATTGCTTTCTATGGTTTGGTCAGGGTTGGTTACGTTTAAGGTGTAAATTACAGATGTAATTACAGGGGAGTACTATATTTAATATAATAATGCATGTACGCAACAAGTGCACTGATATATTTAAATGTAAGTACACTAAGGACACCAAGTATAAAGTGGGGCTGATATAAGAGAGAGAGAGATTTATACAGAGAATATTTCAGTTCACTGAAATGAAATAATGAAAATTGAGTCATTATGCACTCTCAAACACTCACTTGCTGTTTTTAGTTTTCTGTGAAACACTCACAAATACAAACAAGAAAATACAGAACATCTATATATAGATCTTTTCCACAATGATTTTAATAAAATTTTAGATTGACCTTGAGCTGAAGTCCTTTTTCACTGTTCACTAATCAGATATGCCACATATGACGCATACTGGACGTCAGTATCATCCGACGTCACTGGTCCTTCAGTGTCTCTTAACAAAATGTCATGATGTAGAACCCTTGACATCATCATAGGAATCATAGGCAAAATATGATTTAAGAGCTGCTATGGAGATAAGCGTCCTCAGAAAATAATTTACTTAAATTATAGGCTGTTCTTCACAAAAAGCTATTATATGACTTCAGAAGGTCTGGCATATAGTGCATGAATCATTCAGACCAATTTAATATGTGTTTTTGTCTTTTTTAAGCTTGAGGTCTGTGGCCGCTGTGATGTTGCTTTATGGAAAAGATCAATATTACATATATTTCTTGAAAATAAGCATACAGATTCAAATTAGAATGTCATTACAAAGTCACAAAGGTGAGTTAATTTCATAAAGTCTCTGTTTGTTTGTTTGTTTTATCTCATTGCTGTCTCTGTGAGAAAAAATGAAGCTAATGAAGTATCATAAAAGTCTCATATGTTATTTCTCTTTCCTATGGGTTTACTTTAGAATACTAAACGAAGCTGAAAAGTAGATCTAAGTAGATGAGTTTTTTTCTTAAACACTAAACAGACATTAATACAGTTTCCCACGACACTGAATAATGCATCGTTTTTTGGGGGTGCTAGAGGATCGCTCATTTCTCTCAGTGAGTTTGAAGACACTCTGTGGGCTGTGGAGAGCCCAATTTATTCCATATTCTTATGTCAGTCTGAACAGAACAGAACAAAGCCCTCCTACAACATCCTGACTGTTGTATCACAGTCTAGTACACGTCTCTCGTGGATGACTATGATATTCAAGCATATATACTGTAGATGTTTGTTGCTCTTTTCCTGTCCCTGGAGAGTTCAGCTTATACCTGACCTGTGAGGTTAAGGGTGGGTGAGACGTCACTGAGAGCTTTGCAGTTTGACATTTATTCAGGCTTATCTAAGTGGGTTTGATACTTATTTGTAAATGTTAAGCTGGCATACTTGATAGATTTCAATTTAATAGTCAGTGGTTATCCGTCAGAAGAGGATCAAGATGCTCAGACTCTCCAAACCATTTTTAAATAAAGGGATTATCAGTCTCAGTAATGTGCATAATTAAGCAAGAAGCATACAAATTTGTGCTGGGCAATGATTAATCACATCCAAAATAAGTCTCCGGGTACATAATAAATATAATCAGTACACACACACATATATATTATGTATATTTAAAGACACATGCATGCAGTATATATTTACATGTATATATTTGTATCATTTATATTATTTAAATATAAATAATTATTTAAATATAATATAAATATAAGCCTAACATATTGTTTTTAATATATAAATGCACATGTAATACATAATAAATATAAACAGCACACACATATGTTATGTATACAAAAACTGTTATTTTGGATGCGATTAATTGTAGCCCAGCACTAGTAAAAATGTATTTTGAATTTTTCTTTAATGTAACCCATAGGTTTGCCTACTATTACAATAATGCTAGATGTATAAACCTTTAAAATATTTGAAACACTATACCGTTAAACACAAGCACAGTCAATATAATAAAATATGTTTAATTTGATGATTTCCAAAAACAGAATGAAATCAAATTTGCTACATTTGCTTAAATTATATTTAATTGATATCTTAATCCTGCCAGCCCTGAAATACATTTTATAAATCAAATTTTTATACAATTGTGACTCCTAGGCATCCTCTTGCACAGCATCCACCATGGTAAATGATGCGTTATACATTCTAGTAACAAGACACTTTATAAAGCCCTAAGCAAAAAAAGCACAAGAGTCAGTCAGTGTTTGACCTAGTAACTGTGATGTGAACGGCTGACTTGAAATTCACCTCAACCTTAGATTCTTTATGTCTGACTTCTTACTCTTTTGTACTCTTATGCATTTAGGGGGTCAGCTTTACTTTTAGTTGAACCTTTACTATTTGATAATATTTCTAAAACTATTTTAGTCAACTTAAAGTCTTAAAGTCAAGTAAATAAAAACGGACTTATATACTATTTAGATTCATGTCCTTGTCATAATCGATTTATCAGCACACGTGTTGTCGCAAGTGCTTATTTTAAATCAAAATGAAACACCTTATCTTGTCATATATCCATTTTTACTCTGAAATACTGTTAATTACTGAAGTAAAATAGAAATATAATCCCAATTACTTTTTTGAGGCCGATACAAAACTAGTTGAATATTGTCTCACAAATACAATCATAAACACACACACACAAACAAAAAGGCATGTCTCTTCCATTCTGCTGTATTGTCTAAAGATTATTGCTGAGGTTTTTTTGTCCTAGAATCCAGTAGCTTTGGACATAGCTCAGTGAAACAAGAGTGTATGTTCTGACTGAACATGACCAGCAGCCAACATGACCTGCCACATCAGCTCATTGCCAGCACAAAATCAGTACTGCTGCAGGTTTTGAAAGAAAAGAGAGAGAGGGCGGGATTGGGCAAAATAAATGAGTAAGAGGGAGACAGAAGATTGGAAGAAAGGGGTCTGCGACAAAATCATTTAAAAATTCAAAGACCCCCAAGATCACAAGGATGAGTCATAATGGCTCATCCGCAAAGAGTACAAAAATAGAAATAATAATAATAATGAAACCGAAAGATATGCTGCAATACAAAGGATTTTAAACTTTATAATGCGTAAATGGAAAGGAAGATTCATGTGACAAGCTCCCGCTTCTCAGTAATGGGTTTAATATGGAGATTATTATGCTAATAGAGTTGTAAAAATGAAAATGCGTGTGTGGGGTGACAGAATGAGCATTCTGGCGTCATTATGACAATGGCTCACTGTTCAGATTGTCAAGTGCTGTTGAGTGTTTGTTGGCGTTCAAGTGAAATGACCGAGTTTTGTCAAGGATGCTTGTCACTTTTACACCCAATTAACCACGGGCGGTTAGTTCAAAAATGGAACAGCACTTACACCCACATGCACACACATCCATATTTGTCTCCTCCTTTCTCTTCCCCTCTTCCTCACTTAGGTTTTTTTTCCATCTCTTCCGCTGTCGTTTTAAAATGGTGCTCTTTTGGCGTTACGACTAAATTGCATCACAGAAAAGCAAAAGCACTTTTCACACTATTGCCAGTATATTTAATGTGTTGAGTAGACATCTGAAATTATGTATTTTGTTGGATAACATTGGTAGAAATGATGGGCATGGAAATCCCATTTCTGTGTCTCATTTCGAGGCCAGTTTTGTAGATAGCTTTTCCACAATGCATGTGATTATTTTTTTCACCCAATGCTTATTGCTTAATCATAAAAAGGAGCACACAAAAATGTCATTGTTTTCTACATACATCCTGTTTCATATTTCATATCAATCACTTTCATCTGTTAAAAAAGGATGGCTTCTTTTGATGTGGTAAAATAATGCCAAGAACAGCTCTTTGGACAGCTGTGTTTTTGTAATATTTGGCTTTTTTGTATCACAGCAGCATGCTTTATGATTGGATTGAGAGACAGCTAATCATATTTACAAGGGTAAGCAAGGGTAAAACAATATGCAAACATAAATGATGGACAATTCATATAGAACAATAATAGTAAAAAGAAAAATTACCACCTTTTAAGATTCAAACTTTTTAAGTTATTTGACACCATAATCGACCACAATATTTAAATTATGCTATACACTGACAGCATTCTTAGTAGATTTTGATTTATTTTGTAACACGTGATCTCAAAATGGCCATGCACCAACCAATATTTTGGTTTATCTTGTTCTATCACTACCAGAGAGTATATGACTAAAGCATTTATATTCAGTTGGATCTTTAGGTGCTACTGCCATCCAACCATCCCACGGTCCAATAATTCAGAATGTGACGCCAACAAAGATTCTGGCTGTCCGGTCAGGGCAGCAACTGTCGGATTGCATCAGATCAGTCTCTCTCTCTCTGTATGAGCCAACGACTTCATGAGTCCTAATGACTGAGGGACTTTTTTTGTTCAGCTGTCAGTAAAATCAACCTAGAATCACATCTCATCAGCCCACTAAATAAAGCCAGCTTTCTATGGAAATCCATTGGAGTCAAACTTACAAATTACTTACCATACTGTATACAAATTCGCTGTTTCAGTCTGGCTGACGCTGGCTTTCAGATTTGAGCTGAAGTAAAAAATAAGTTATGAACACATGCATCTCAGTGCGCGTATTCATTCTCTCTCTCTGCCTCTGGGTTTTGTGTCATGCAGTTATTTCAGGTCACAGGACTCTGTTCCAGCGCTGCCATTCATCAAATAAAAAGAGAGAATGAAAAATGGAGGAAAAGATGGCTGGAGATGTGCTTCCGAGACTCTGATCTGTGTCATGCTAATGAACTACTGATTAATTCATTCATCTTGTTGTGCTAATAAGGCATGCAAATGCACATGCACTGGGCGGAGCTTGTAGATGTTCTGTTCTAAATGGACAGACTGTTTATCCAACATTAGGAATAAAAAGGCAAGGCTTTTGAGAATGGCAGAGCTCTGTCCCTTAGCTGTACAAACACCAGTCATTAATGCCACTGTGCAAATTATTCATTGTTTTTTTATTTATATAGAAAATTTGAGTGTAATCTTGAAATGTGGTTCATCTGAATTGGCCTTTGGTTCCAAATAATTTATTGCAAAGGCTAACATTATATGGCATATTAAATGTCATAGAATGTAAATGACATAACAAGAGCATTTGTGTTATATCATTACTTGCTTTATTTTTGCGAGTGATAATTCTACTTCTGTGTTTAAATGTTTGAAAAGCTTGTAACAATGTGAATCAGTGTCATTTTAGCAGTATTTAAATAATATATATTTATGTTTAAAGTAGCCTTTTTGTGATTAATTTTTGTTAAATTATTAAAATATTTAATTTATTGTTATTATAGTTCAGGATTTGGACATTTGAGTGTAATTATTTATTTATTTAACTATAACTAGATTTAAATAGATTCTTTTTGGTCTATATATTTGTAATATGGATGTTGCTTGAATAAAAATATTTGGTCACACTTTATATTAGGTGGATTTAATTACTATGTACTTGCATTATTGTATCGTGTTGTATTGCGAAACACTTTAGCTGCTGTTGAGGTGGGATACGGGTAAGGTTAGTGACAGGTTTAGTGGTATGGGTAGGTTTAAGGGTGGGTTTAAGGGTAAGGGATTGGTCAACAGTGTAATTATATACATGTAATAACAGAAATCAATTACAGAGGTAATTACATATAGGTATGTTTATAAATAAAAGTACAATATAAAAACATGCATGTACACAATAGGTGCACTGTACCAAATAATTAATTTAAATGTAAGTACATAGTAGTTAAGGCCACCTAATACACAGTGGGACCAAGTATTTAATTAGAGTTAAATGTTTTAAATGGAGAAAGATGCTCTTTATAGAACAGATAATTCCAATTACCTACCAGTAAGAGCTAGTAAGTCCTAGCCTGGGCTCGACCATAATTCATTTGACGCTTCATTCATATCGCGAGCAAAGTTAGTCTTGGCCAAGCTGCCATTTAAGAGTGTTTCTGTTCCCGAAAAAATGGAAACCAATGAGAAACAAGCTTCCCACCCCCCTGGCAAGAATGAGGCGGGTGTAAAACGATGACGCAGCAGTTCTGCCA
The DNA here is from genome assembly GCA_032353835.1 of Enteromius viviparus. Taxonomy (NCBI): domain Eukaryota; kingdom Metazoa; phylum Chordata; class Actinopteri; order Cypriniformes; family Cyprinidae; genus Enteromius; species Enteromius viviparus. The sequence continues at coordinate 4,700,559 of JAUCNO010000626.1, read as the reverse complement.
CTGAAAACCATAATGTCTTTCAAACATGGCGTGTACCGAGCAGCAACAATCGTTCGACTCAGCTGTTGCAGAAATTTTCATGACAGGTATTCTTCGAAAACGGAGCAGAAGTAATTAGAGTAAAGACATTTTCCTTCTGCTTTAATGAAGCTAGCTGCAATTGGTTACGGTGTCTTCAGGTTTCGTCGCTATGCAAACATCATCAGAATGTGGTCTGATTGGTTGTAGATTCGTCCAGTAGTATACAGAGGCATCTGATGGACGCAGGTTAAGCCCGCCTCCCAGAAGGAGGGTAGTAAGGTAGCTTGGCCAGACTAAGCTCCTATGAGCTTTAAAGTCGCGGAAGCCAGGCTAAGTAAGTCCATACTAACCAGCAATAAATGTACCTTTTGGGTCAGATCCCTACCTCCCAATCCATATTTTCGTTTTACCTGTATTCTGTTTGTTAAAGTGAAACAAGAGATATCTCAATGCATTTGTTTTGATTTGTTTTTGGCAAGTTCATTGTGATTGTGATTGTGTTGTCATTAAAAGGGCCTCAGCAGTGTCATTGCAGCACCATTATTTAACTTGCAGTGTTGTGTTTGTGGGCCTTAAAGAGTGTTCTGTTTGTATTCTCTCTGTCAGTTTGTGTTGGCTCAATAATATAAAAGACACAGAACCTGAACACACACACACATACACAAACAAGATCATCATCTGAAATGTCAGAGCAGCTTTTCGCCCACTGTGTTTTTAATGATGGTTTGCCCTCAGGTCAGCTATAGTTTATGAGCTTCGGCGAGCATGTCATAGGGTTGTGTACTGTGGTTGTTGGTGGAGGGAGTTGATTTTAGGCTGCAAATCTAACTAAAGTATACAGTAAATGTGTATTCGTATAATCTTTTTTTCAAGATCACGTCAAAATCTACTTAGAATCTTTCGACCATTATTTTTATGACTTTTCAAAGGCTTTACTTTTCTTAAAGACCCAGATGTCATAAACACATAAATCATAAATGCAGTTACAAGATAATTCTTGATAATAAGTATAGTTTAAAACTGCATACAAATCCAATCAACATAAACCATTTCATTTTATGTCTTGTGTTTATTAATTTTAAAATATTTGTTATGGACACAAATAATGATACATAAAATGAAATAATACATAAAATGTTTAAATAATAAAAATAAAATCTCTCTCTCTGATATTAGCAAGACAAAGGATTTATTTTATTCCAAACATTGTAATTTCCTCCAGTGTATGCTATTAAACACAATACATTGTTATGTTGTGGAAATTGTCATTACTTTCAGAAAAAATAAAATAAATGGCAGAATGTCTCTTTATATTGATATTGATATTATAAATGTACAGGAGGCCAAATTTCTTCATGATTAAAAAACACCCTTATATATAATATGAATAAATGACTGCTAATCTGTCTCCGTCTTCTCTTCCACTTAAATCTCTATCTAGCTCCAGTGCAATAATCACATGATTTGTTTAGTGTTTTGGATTACTTTATATTAATTCACATTCTACACAGGCAAACAAAACTACACAGGCAAACAAAACTAAATGTCTTATTAGTTTAAAGCAATGTCTGCATTGGTAAATAATGTAACTGAACAAAATTTGGCTTTGCAATTTCCAGTTTGGTAAGGATATTAGTTTCTTCCTAAAGGGTTAGTTCACCCAAAAATGAAAATTCTGTCATTACTCACCCTCATATCGTTTTAAGACCATAAGACCAAGCTTTTATTTAAAGTCTACAGGCAGGGTCAAACACCGGCAAACAGAGCAACGGAGATAGGACCGAATCAAGGTTGAGGTGAACAGGCAGATTTTGGGGCAGGCAGCAAACAATCAAACACCAGGTAAACAGTCTAACAGAGAAAACAGGGAAAACAAACACGGGAATGAATGCTCAGAAATGTACACTTGGGAAAACAAGACCTTGTGGTGAGTGAGTTTTTGATTCTGGCTTTTATGCAGATTGCTGGGTGTGTGGGTGTGGTTACAAGCTGCAGGTGTGTGCGATTAGTCCAGGGGTGCTTCTCAATATCCCTCCTCGTCTTCTCGGTCCTCTGTCCTCCATCCTATGACCCGGAAACCGATCGAGCTCAGCCATCTTGAAGGGCATCTCAATTCTCTAATTGCACCGCGAGGAGGCGAGGATCGAGGAGGGAGGAGGCTTCATGAGGAGCGATCAGCGAG
>JAUCNO010000626.1:4675673-4690703 GCA_032353835.1 Enteromius viviparus | reverse complement strand
AATGTTATTTTCTTTATTTTTTAGTTGTATTGCTTTTTATTAATTATTATTGGCTTCAATTCTTCATACTCGTGCATAAAAACCTCTAGCACCGCCTGAGTGAAATATGCCGCTCTCTTTTTTTCACTGTCATTTTCCGTTTTGACTCGTGAACTCAGTGATCCTTTAAAAATGTCTTTATGTACGTGCATTAACTCAGTAGGAGGTTGATTAAACAAACTCTTATCAGGTGTTTTGGAACCGACATACTCACGGTATGCGTCCCAGAGGTTAGGTTTTACCAAATGGTAAGTTAACCAAGCTTTCTGGAATACCCCCCCCCCCCGTATTGCCTCAGAGTTATTATCCTCTGCCAGTAGATGTTTACTTGGAATCAAAAGTTATTCCAGGGTCATTAAGTGCAATTTCTGTTGTGCTCAGGCTGGTGAATGTTTTTTTTCTTAGCAAACTAACAACGGATTTAGAATTATCTTTGCAAGGTAAGCTGTGATAGCTGAGAATATTTAACGTGGATATAGTATAATATTTTGATTTAAAAGCAAAGAATAAATATGGTCTGTGTTTTGAATGCGAGTGAACAAGAATTCCCATTACACAGATACACAGCATAAGCAAGTTGGACGTGGTTGGTGTGCTTTTAATGGACTAACTGGAATGTGAGTAATTTGGGGTCAGAGGTCAGAATCTGAATTTATGTGTAGTCCTCCTAGGAAATTGTTGTATTCAACATTCATGTGCAGCGGATGCATATGGATATTTGTTGCATTGACAATGACTTATTCACCATCTGAACTGTAGCTCAGACAATGTTTTACTCAATTTAGCAGCGCTCATTTCTTATTTGTGCCATTGCTCTTAAATCCTTCTTCGTCTTGTTCACCCAGCTGGCTATAATGGTTTTTCCCACCTGCTAACCCTGCCACCGAGACACCGGGGTGGGGGGAATTTCACGCTTTACATAGAATGCGTTGTGAAACTTACAAACCACACAAACACAGATGCTGGGCAACCGTTAGCGTTTGCGTTTTCACAGACACTTTCTTAGGAAAACAACTTGAAAATAGTTGTTGGATCAGTTGCTTTAACTGGAAAACATTGAAATGTATTCACATGGATGTTTTTCTCCTGTGTTGTGTGATCAAAGGTTTCTCAGGGCTAAAACGCTATTTGTTCTGGACTATAAAAAAGACATCCGTTATATAATAAGTGACCACTGTGTTTAAGCTTGGTTACCTCTGTGTTTGCCAGTGGTACAAAAGAGGACCTGATCAGTCTTCCAGAATTAGAAAAGATTTCATGCCAAGCCGATAATATGCTGCTCTTTACTGTTGACTGATTTTCATTATAAACTGATGCTTAAAAAGACCTAGCAAATGTTTAGTAAATATCATGTTTTATACTACTCCAGAGTATTTTAAAGAACCATGGTGTGGGCTACTTGTCCTACAAATGTGGTATTTCCATGGTACTTTTTTTGTTCTTTTCCATGGTATACGGCTGTAATGTTTCAGTTTTAGGTAATAATGTGAGCTAATAGTGTATTAATAATAGTATTTGCATCTTATTTGCTTTAATGCAGTGATATTCTTTGCTGCTTTGTGTGATTAGTGACTCACAGTAAGTGGTGTACCTGTTCACATGGCTTTACTAAAATACACCTTTGCACAAATCCGTGAGAGACCTGAAAGGAACGTGGGTGTAAAGTTTCTTTCTTTGCAGCACGTATTCTGTTGTTTGATTTTGAGGTGGCTGTGTGAATAACAGCGTTTTATTCGTGCAGGAAAGAAGGAAGGAAGGTAAAAAAGAACTTGTACACTAATTAGTGTAGAGGAACATTAGCACATTTTGATAGTCGATACCGAGAACATCATTAAAGTGTGGACTGAAACAGCGTACTGATACTGATGTCGGCAGCTACACAAATGACAGAAAAGGAATCCATGCGGAAACGTGATTTTGTTTTTGTTTTTTTGTCTAGTACCAGTAACTTGGCTATTAGTTTTCAGATGGAGGAGGAGTGGTGGAAAAACAGCTTTGAAGAGAAGGGAAGCTCAGGGGTTTTTATTAAGAATAGCAAGTAAATGTCCTTTTGTGTCCTTGATTACAGTTGATCTGATGTGTTACGAGAAGGAAGTTGTGCTGAAAAGCCTGTCACATGGGTCAAACAGAAGGCCGAAGGTAGTTCATTTAGGCCTGGAAGTGTCACGGATGTGAATAAAATATTTAAATTTGTGTAAAATATTGGAAGATGGTTTTGTAGCTGTTAATGTTTAATCCGCTTAATATTGTGTTATTTGTAAGCTAAATAGTTTGAGTTAATTTTTTTTCAATAAATAGTTTTTAGGTAAATTATGGTACGCCTTTTGAATTTAATTTGAACGATTTGTTTATTCTAGAGAATAGTACAAATGTAATTGTCTAAATGTGTGAGAGGACCGTGTTTTTAATGGGTTGGGTTTTGTTTTGTTCTCGGATTTTGGTAAACCAGTGCATGGTTAGTTTAAGGATTTGAAACTTCTTATGCCGTGAAATGGAAATGAAAAGTAACTGTTGCTGTTTCAGTGAAAAGGAACTGTAACTGTAACACTGACATAATTAGCCTGAAGTTTTTTCATTCATCAAGTGAGAATGAAAGTGAATGTCCTCAAAAAAAAAAATAAATAAATAAATACTTGCAACAAGTGTGCAAGTAAGTGTTCTCCAGATCTGATTCATTTAACTGAGTAATCCAGTGGCCAGGTCTTCTACGACTAACTGAAATGTGACCTTGGTGTCTTAAATCAGAGGACTCAACCCATTGCCATAATCAGAATTCTATGTGCGTGTCTGTGTCTCAAAGAGGAAATGCCATAGTCCAAGAATAAACATCCCTGCCCTTCTACTCAAATCAACCAATTGCAGACCACAGCACACTACCCCTGACTGGAACCCATTGGGCAGCTTGAATTTAGTTTTTATTTGACTTTAATGATTGCAGATGAGGGAAAGATGGATGGATGGGTTGAAGGGGAGTCGAAGAACGAATGAGAAAGGGTGTTGGAATGTCAGGGAGGAGAGAAGGAAAGAGTGACCCCTCTGATGTCCCGTTTGAGTGAGTTTACTGTGAAGACCTGGTACACATTATGTGTGAATGTTGTGGCCTTTAAAGGTCTCCACACTTAACTTCACACCAACTCCTAGACCAGATTGAAAATCTGTGACTCAGATTTAAATCAGTTTCAGAGCTGACAAACTAAACGTGATGAAACATTGTGATGTAAAATTAAGAAATATACTTAATTTTAGCTACGTTGTCACACTGACAGTTTATGTTTGTGTGCATATATCATATTTGAACTTTGTATGTATTTTCTATAATATATTTCTATAATATATGTTCTTTTCTGATGGTATGAGTCAAGCCGTCATCATAACCTAGAGCCAGTAGACCTCATCACATCCGTGAAATGTTGAAATCCCATACATACAAAGTTGCAGGAAATGCCCAGTTGGTAACAGACAAATTGTGTCAACATGCTAGGCTATATTTTTTTTTATACTACCCTGTTTACTAGAAACCCATGTCAAGGTGCAAATGCGGTATTGCGTTCTATTTTGTGTAGACCTGCACTTGAATGGATAAATATGTGAAGGTATGTCAAAAACACATTCAGGTTTGTCTTAAGGAAACTTAAGCAGCTGAGGAACAAATCACGTGTCATTACAGATCAGTTCAGTCTTAAGGTAACAGAGCTGTGTTATTAATGTAATTCAAACAACAAAGGAATTAGAAAAACTTAAAGCACTGTTTTCAGTTGTATGTTCTATATTGTAGGTGTCATTGGTTGTCATTTTTTATTTCTTTTTTATTAGGGTTAGGGTTAGTTAATCTTTGCTAATGTCTGAACTGTTCATTAATTAGGCTAGAAGTTTTTGTGTGTGTGTGTAATATATAAATTGGCATTACGCCTAAGAGTGTAGCTTAGCATTCAATTTGTTTTGGTTTTTAAAAATGTGAATGTAATGTATCGAAGTTAGAAATTCTAGTAGTATGAGAGCGCTAGCTTGTAGTCACTGTTTAGTTACAGTTATGAAAAGTCTTCGAAGGTGCTTGTACTTGGTTTGAGGTTTATCCGTCTAGCAGATTTTTACGCACTGCAAAAGTATAAATAAATGTTTCTGTATTAACATTAATGTGGTTGCATCTGTTGTGTATAGCACGTTCCTCTTCCTGATATACGATACGCTCTTGCATAATAGGTTCATATGGCTAACCTCATTGAAAAGAGTGATTGTTCAGCTGCATTAACAGAACAGTCTTTGACCATGAAACGATTTCTCCCACCAGATTTTCCTAATCTGTAATTTGTTTACCAAATCATCCACAGACAATTGTCTATTAGACCAGCAACATGTATAACAAAGACACTATTCTTGACCAGTTCGTTGTATAGTTAACATTGGATTACTGTGGCAGTAACAAACAACAACCATTTGACTTTGAAACTAGTGGTACTGTAGCTAGTTTAAAATATTTGTAAGATTTGCTCAGCCTTGTTTTGGGCCAACATGATATAAATACCATATAGCTAGGATGTGAGACACATCCTTATTGCCTTTTATTTTATCAAAAGAGGAACAAAATAATGACAGAAGTGGAGAGGGAAAAACAGAAGTGAGGAAAAAACCTGAAAGTGAAGGAGTGAATGGAGTATATGCAAACATTCCATTCTTGTTAAACACTAATTGTGTAACTTAAGATGGGCGGACTTAAGATGATTAAGTCGGGTTGTGTATATACTGTGTGTCTGGTGTATGACGTATATTTATTGTTTGTGTATATATTCACAAATATATGGCACCTCCTAGTGGTGCTTTGGTGTACATGCAGGCAGGTTTTAAATGGGGGGGGGGGGGAGTATTTTAAATGTCCTTGTTTGTAAAAAAAAAAAAAAAGTTATAATTTACCTTTACCGCTCATGTGTTTTGTGTTTGGTTACATAAAACATTTATTTCCCCCACTAAAAATTGCAGTTGAGAAATGTCCCTAATCTTTCAAAAATGGTCCTTAGATGAATTCAAATATAACAAAAAAATGTTTAGGATTTCCATGTTAATAAAATTTGAGTGACATCAATGAACGTAGAATAAACAAATTAGTTATGTAACAAAACAAAAAAAAAACATTAACATTTAAAACACCAATTGAGCTGTAAATATTGTTGATAAAGGCAAATTAATTAATTAATTTTAGTGCTATCAAACGATTAATCGTGATTAATCCCATTCAAAAATCCATTTTTTCCACATATGTATGTGTATTGTTTATATTATGTATATATAAATACACATGCACACAGTTTATTGCATATTTTAAAAATATTAACATTTATATAATTATCATATTTTATATATATATATAGTTAATATATGTACAACATATATGAACTGTACATGTGTGTTAATATTTATATACTTCACACACTGTATAGACACATTAGGTTAACATTCAATTAATTACAATTAATCTTTTGACAGCACAAAGTAGATTATTTGCTTGTCTTAATGCCATGCTCTAGAAAAAGCTGAAATTATGACTTGGGTGTCACAGTTTTTTAGAAATGTGGAAAAAAGTGGCACAGAGATAAGTGGTTTTGGTAGTAAATGGGGCAGTTTTCATGTAAAGTGGCATCACTGTAAAGCAGCACGTGCGTGAACTTCTCTATGTTTCTGTTTTGCAGGATCTGCAGATTGTGTATTCGTACCTCCATGGCATGGAAGCACTGTCCAACTTGAGGGAACATCAGCTCAGGTACCAGCGCGTTTGTGTAAGGGCACTTACATGAATACAGTACAGAGGGAATGTGCTTAACTCTCTGTTTGTTTCATTTGCAGGTTGATGTGTGAGACCGTTCGATATGAACAGCATGACGCTAATGAGGTTTTGTACTAGTGAGTATCCAAACGTGCGCGCACACACACACACACACACACACACACACACAGACAAAGGCTGTCAGAAAATGTCTCTCTATCTAGGTCAGTTTATCATCATTAGGTTTACATCAAAGTCACAAGGATGATTTTGTCCATGCGCACACACATCTGCTTACTCTCCCTCTCTCTGTCTCAGACACAAACACACACCGACATCTGTCTGGTGCTCAGTTCATTTAAATCTGTAATGTCCATATACAGACGGGGGATTAAGCTTCTAAAGGCTTTTTGAATATAGACACATTCTGCCTATTAAATAAAACAGTCCGTTCAGGACCCTGTTTTCTTGGGTTACTGCTTATATAATTAAATGATTTAAAGGTATATTTAAAGATCATTAACAGTATTAGTGACCCAATATTAATTACTACTAAATAAAAAAAAAAAAAAAGCCAGGCAATGAAAATTAAAATACACACGGTTTCTAAAGTACACCCACAGGACATGGACAGTATGCATGCTGGGATGAGAGAAGTGTGATAAAATCGTTAACTGATTTTTGTCTGCGTAATGTGTGTTACATTCAAGCTGACTTTGTTAGCCTGTAAGCATGGCAGAAAGGGACTGTTTACATGCACTTGCTGGCAGTACAACAGTAACACACAACACAAAATTCATCCACCTAGAAAAATAGGGTCTTATTGAATGGCCTGTGATTTAACAAAGATACAAACTTCGTATTTTACACTTTGTTTATTTTTTTGTTAACATTACACTTAAAGTATTGTTAAGCTTGATTGGAATTGAATGTAGTACAATCCATTCTTTCCTCTTAGTTCATATTAAAGCATTCAAGTAAATCTTTTGCATAGTCGGGCCAAAATTTCTGATGGAAAAGTGAGGTCATGCTAGCTCATCAAAACCTGGAACATTCCCGAGAACTTGTGTACTTTTCCTCCATTTTCCCCTCGCATTTTTCTAACTGTAACCTCCCATTATCCCATTATTAAATCACTGTGGTGCAATGCCTACATTTAACCAGGCTGTCAAAGTCTGTGCTTTCCAAAACACACAAAATCAGCCATGTGCTTCTTTTCACTGGGAACTGTGTTGTGCAAAACGCGTAGGCTCATATGGTTTCCCTCAGCATAGTTTAAAACCCACCAGTGTGCTCAGATGGCATGCCTAAGGACCACCAAGAGTTTGTTCCCTGATTCTTTTTGCACACAAAAATGGCAAGTGCTTTCTTAAATCGGCATGTTTCAGTCAAAGGAGCAAAATCATGTTTGGGGGCTTGGCTTCTGAGAAAGAGCTATCTTTTGAAGTAACATTTCTATTTGAAGAATCCTGAAGAATTTGAATATACTGTTAGTGTTCAAGTATATTAAAAAAGAACTCTAAACACATTAATGTTCATTTGTGTAACTGTACACATTTGAATATTTTCCTATCATTTTTATAAAAAAAACTTACAAAACAAATTATAGAGGGCACTGTAGGTAGAGGAGAGGAGAGTGAACTGATGTGGGGAAAACACACAAGTGCTGTGTGTCATACACATAACATAAAAAAAAGACTGGTTTGTCACTTTAAATGCTGTTCAGAAGGACTCTTCCTGTCTAATTGGATAGTTCTGCTCCAAGACCTCATTCGAATAGTTAAAAAGTCTGGTGACGTGAGGCTGGCAAACCACTGGTGCCCCATTCTTCTGGAAACTAGTACTACTGAGTTTACCAAGATGCATTCGCCCACGTTTGTATGATTCAGGACGTTTGTTTATTTTTTGCCTAACATGGCATGTGCTCCACCCGGAATATTATAGCAAGAATGGACTAAAATAGAAGCATTGTGTGTCTGTGGGGAATGTTGTAATATATGTGTTTGTGTGTTCTAGTCCTGATGACATTGGTACCTGCTGGTATATCCTCCTCTCTGGCTCAGTCTTTATAAAGGAGTCCATGTTTCTGCCCCGCAGCAGGTATGTGTGTTTGTTTGAGTTTGGTTTGCCCCATTATTTCCTCTGTGTGTCCTGTTCAGTGTTTTGTGTGATGTATGCTGTTTTATTTCAGTTTTGGTAAACGTTCTGCGGGTAGTTTGCGTCGTGGTTGTGAGTGTATCGTCCTTGAGGCTTCTGAAATGATTGTGGTGAGTTAAGCAGGCCTGTAAATGTGTACATTGCAGTATCAGTTGCATGGGGATTCAGTTAACCACTCTCTGTCTCTGCCAGGTGGACTACATGGATGACAACGATGAGTATTTCCAAAGACAAGCATCTCATCGGCAGTCGAGGAGAAGATTCCGCAAGATAAACCAGCGTGGAGAGCGACAGACTATAATTGATACTGTTGATCATTATCCAGCCAGCAAGCCCCCATTGCCACCAGGATACCACTCGGTCCGTTCTCGTACACGCATGTGTATATATAATATTTTATATCTGCCCTTTTGATCACATTATAAATATATACAAAATAATAAAATAGTTGCAACTGTTAAAGTGCAGTCACATTAGCACAAAGAGAAAGCTTTCAGTTTTGTTTTCTTTGTGACCGAACCTTGCAAAGTATATGTGGGGATATTTTGCAGTTAGTTGCATATTAGGTTCTAATTAAAATTGCTCTATTTTTATTTTTAAAAACCCCAAATATTGTTAATTGTGACTGCACCATAGCACTTTATTATACACATTATTTGATTTTGATGTTAGTGTGTGCACTTTAAATACAAAATAGAGCTTCTTAATCACCATCAAAATATTTGTATATTTAAATTATATGTAATGTGTCACTGTATTTGTCCTCAAGTTATGGAATGCATATTAATTTGTTTTTAATTTTGTCTTGCTGCAGGAATGCTCAAAAACCCAGGTACTTTAATTTTTAATACTACTGTATATCTTCAAATCTGCTTTGTGTGTTTTTGTTGTTTTTGGTAAAATGCTATAGTCTTTGAGCTGTATATGCAAAAAAAAAAAAACTATTACTATAACCATTCATAGGTTAAAAAAGCATTTAGGTTTAAAAACATTGTTCTAATTATTTCGTAACGCAGCAGTAACACGGTAGCACACATTGCAGCTTTCACACAGTAAACCATACTGACACAATAAAGCTGAAAATATACTTCCCTCGTCTGCATGCTGCTATGGCTCAGTTGACACTCTGTGTGACGTAACTTGCACCATCAGCACAGTCTGCTGATCTCCACGCGCTGCCTGCTTGCAGCCCAAATTTTTGCATTAATGCCAACTTGTATGAAGACAACAGCACACGTGTGTTTAAAATGAAGACATAAAATGCAGGTTCAAATGCATATTTAAATACTTTGAGCTTGTTAACTTTTGACTACTTCCAAAGGTAGTCAAAAACTCATTAAACTGTGCATGCACAGTCTATAGGTGTACATGAGGCAGGGTTCGGCAGTGAGCATTTGACTAAAAATAGATGTGTGTGAACTGGAAATTGCATTTAGAAGCATGAGTGCGAATACAATTACAAAATAGGCCTACAAAAAGGTCGAAGTTACACAATAGCATGTAACAAATGTGTTTAATTTTTTTTTATTTAATTATGGAAAACTTAATACTAAAAGACATTTATTTTTAAACTTTAACACTTTTGTCTTTTAATCCAACTTAAAATATGGCTGCTTGTTGTTGTTATTGTTCGGTTACACTTAACAGGTTCCATTAAAATGTAAATACATTATGTAACATGAAATAACAATGATTGCATTTATTAATCTTAATAAACTAATTTACTAATCTTTCGTTTCTGTTTTTAATACTGCATTATAAAAATCAAAAGTTGTGTCTGAAAATAGAGTTAAGATTAACTAAAACAAATAGTTGAATTTCAATCAACATTTAGAATTTTAAATACTGCACACATTGTTAATGTTGACTTTCTTTAACTAATTTGAACAAATAGTTATTGTTCAAATTATAAAAATTTTAAAAATAAAGTCGTTCTTTAGTAAAAAGATGTTATTTAACCTGTTAGTCGGACAGGTTAGTTTTTCACGTAGAAAATATATATTATGAACAAACAAATAAACGTAAAGCCTACCGTGACAAAAGACATCACATACATTAGGTGCATACTGTTTTATAGGACTATAGATAATTACATAATTAGTCTATTAAATTAAGTCTGAAGCAAACATCTTGTATTTAAACATCTTGTGTACTTTCTATATTCTGATAAATTAAATAATTGTCATTTATAAATGTATCCTCATATCAGTGTTCCTGGAGGGCCACAGCTCTGCACAGTTTTGCTCCTACCCTAATGAAACACACCTGATCCAGACGATCAAGATCTTCAGGATTACTAGAAACTTCGAAGCAGGTGTGATTTGGAGCTGGTTGGGGCTAATCTCTGCAGAGCTGTGGCCCTTCCAGGAATTGTTTGAAACCACTGCTTTATTTCCCTTATTAAGCTTAAGTACGTACATTGGGAGAAAAAAAAAAAAAAAAGTTTTATGCCTCTACATTTTTTGAATGTGCTTCCAAATTTTTCAACATCAGAGTTGTGCCCTGGAGCACTTGAAGAATGCATCTGCGAGCAGGCATTGCCAGCTACATTTTTGCACGTTGTTGTCTCGCAAACATATTGTAATGTGCATGTTAAGTACAGGTGTAAATGGTAATGAATATCAGCTGAGCACTGCAAAAACATCAGATGTACTAGGTGGAAACAGCGCCTTTGTCCCACAGAGTTGTTCTCTAGAGAGTGCTACCTTAGAAAATAGCAGCCTATGTAGACGGCAATCACTAGGTTTTGGAACAGAGCCATAGCCTTGGCTACATTCTTAGCAAATCTAATCTGGTAAAAGCTTCCCTATCTTCTTTTCTATCACTCTCAGTTTCTCCCTTCTGGCACTTTGAGCATGTAGTCTCTGTCTCTCTGCATTAGTTTTTGATTATCCTCTGACTTGTAACAGGCCTGTTTATGATTGACAGCAGGAAGGCGGGCTCTTAACAGATATATGTGCAATCCTGATTGTTCAGTTAGCTGTCAATCATTGCAGGGTTGACCCTGGTGACTGGTTTAGTAGGGCAGTGGGTGTCAACCATCCCCCACCCCCCTACGTTTAAACAATACCAGCCTCTTGATAATCCCATGATCTTGCGTTGGTGTGTGTGTGTGTGTGTGTGTGAATGGGACAGAGGGGCAGGGTCTGATGAAAATTGTGTCTGTAGAAACATCAGTCTCTTCCAGAGTGCTGTCTGTTACTGTGGTGATGGGATAATTTCAGTAGAGAGGGATGCTCTCTCTGAGCAAGTGCATTAGGAAGATGGATATTTGTAAATAAGTGTTGTTTTAGAGGTTAGTTTATATGCACAGGATGGTTGGGCATTCAGTATTGCAGGCTATGAGACAGCTAGTACTGTCTAATAGTTATGGAGTCAGGAGACAGGAGACCAGGACTGTGAGTATCTCTTTCTCACAAACACTTTTGAAAAACACAAAAAGGCCTGCAAATTTAACATGCATAATTATTTTGCAACAACAGATTAGTCACACACATGCATTAACTGTAAATATATGCATGCATTCTTTGTTTAGCTATGCAGGTTTCATTTTATAAAGCATTAGGGAGCAGCTGAATAAATTTTGATGTTAACAGTATGCAAGCAGACAAAGTATTATTTTAAATGGAGCAATTTTTGTGACTAACCTGAAGAACTATATTCTGAATGGGGGGAAATTATAGTTTGTTTTATCATTTTAAAGTATCTATCCATAACTGTACATATACATGTGTATATATACTTATATACATATATACTTTTTTGGTCTGCAATCTAATTTGTTATCTTTATCATTTTTAATGTATTCTGTTTTAATTATTAATATTGCATGCTTTTGTTTCTGGTTTTGAATTTAATCTAAAATTTTGTTATTCAACCTCAAAAGGATTATTAGTTTTATAGGAGTATTTGCCATCATTGTTTTACATGTCTTGCCTTTTCTGGTCATTATTTTACATGTAGACATATCAGCGATTTGTTTGAGCGGTTGCATTATTGAGTTTTTGAGTTGCGTGAGTATATTCTACATGTGATTTTTGTTGTAGGGTCACTGTATGTAGGCCATCTGATCTAGGACATCAGTACATGAACCCATCAACTTTACTGTAGTAAGCCTCAGGGAATTTTGTACAGTAGGGTGTTGCTAAGGGTGTGTGTGTGTGTTGGCAGATCTAAACATTACTTTACATTTATCATTTATTAACTAATAAAAGCTTTGGTCTTTAGTCCATACATTTGTTTACTTTTTGGACCTTTTTATGGTGCTGTGTGTTTGTTTGTATCAAAGAAATGTGATTGCCAGGCCTGGAGAGGGTGGTTATATGCCATAGTGCTAGCAATAATACTTTTACTGTGTGTTTTATTTTTATCAACCAATGACTAAAATGAATTAGATTAGATTATGAGATGTTTTAAATGCCACTGTTCAGCTGAACTTGTGCGTGTGAGAACACATCATCCATTCCACTAACAAGTAATTGTGTTGACGCTCACAAAGGGGTTTAAAATTAATCCTTGGTTTCCTGATGAAATAGAAGGGGGGAAAAACACTTTATTTGCACAAATGCTCAAAAGCTTGTGTCAGAACAATTATATTGTTTTTATGCATGGTTGCAGCAACAGTGTTTTGTAATGTGACATACAATACTTAAGCTAAAACTGTTGTAAACAATGATTTTAAATATTATTACTATTATTATTATTATTATAAATGGGGTATAATTATTTATATAATAATTTATATAATTATTTTAGTTTAATTAAAGCTATAATGTATTTAAAATGTTAAAAAAAAAAAGAAAAGAAAGAGAACGACCAATTTCAGTACTGAAACTATTAAAGTTTCCCTTATATATGTTACAGGCAATGTGTGAAATCCGGCATTCTGTAACATATACATTACCAAAAACACTCATGTTAATTTTCTAGAATAATCAATTTTTTAACCTATTTTTTGTTTATCTGTTTATTTTTTAATGTTTTTGTAACTCTTGGGGTATGTTTTACTTGCAGCTTCCTGCTGACTTCTCAAAGCTCCACCCCTCTGACAGCTGCCACTCCCATATGACTTCCAGCCAGTCCCGTTCCAGCATTGCCAGTGATTCAGGAAGTAGCAGCCTATCGGATATTTACCAGGTGATAAGAGACACTGAGTTTATATCTCCCGATAAAGCAATCTTTTTACACGCTCTGCAACAGAAGTGCATCCTGACAGAGATTTATTGTGAACATCTGGGACACGCACTCACACACATTTAAATCCTGTCCTGTAGAGGACTCCCCCACCCTCCTCTGTGGTCCATCTGTCACCTCTCCCTCTCCATAACCTATTCATGTCAGTCCTCGAGCACACATACCTTTTGATCTGCAGATCAGCATTTCACACGCACACACAAACATCCATCGTATGTACAAACATGTAAATGGAGGCCAAAAAGCATTGCAAGTTATTAAATGTCTAAATATCCTATCATTATCTGGAGATTTACTGATAATTATTTCTTAAAGGCCACTGAAAGTGAATGTGGTGACATGGATCTCAGCGGGCTTCCTGAAACAGCAGTGGACTCGGAAGAGGATGATGATGATGAGGATGTAGGGAGGGGAACGGACCCTCTTATGAGTCGAGATATTGTGAGAGACTGTCTGGAGAAAGATCCTATGGACCGCACAGATGATGACATTGGTACACTTTTGTGCATTGAATTGTTCAGTGATGGAAATTGACTAAGCTACTTTCATTTTAAGTTTCACTTACACTTTCACTTTCTTTTTTTCATTCTCTTTCTGTAAACAGAGCAGTTGCTGGAATTTGTGCAGCAGCTTCCGGCGTTTGCCAGTCTAAGTGTTTCGGTGCGGAGGGAGCTCTGTGCTGTCATGGTGTTTGCGGTTGTGGAACGGGCCGGAACCATCGTGCTCAACCATGGTGAAGAGGTGAGACCGGTCCCTTTGTAACGTTTCATCTGTACATTTATGTTCAGCTGATAACAGGCAAATGTGTGTGTGTTTTAGCTGGACTCATGGTCAGTCATTCTGAATGGAGCAGTAGAAGTGATCTATCCAGATGGTGGCAGTGAGAGTGTGTGTATGGGTGGAAGTTTTGGTGTCTCCCCTTCCATGGAAAAACAGCTGATGACTGGAGCCATGAGGACCAAAGTGGATGACTGTCAGGTAAGTGTGTTTATAGTAAAGATGAGCGTAGTGGTGAACTAGTCATTTGGCAGCTTATGTCAGTAAGTTATGTCTGTGTACTCTTTTTGTTAGTGTATTAGTTTAGAAATGCAGTTTTATCCAAATAATGTATTGTAAGTGGTGATAGTGTGTTACTAAAACGCCCCATTCAAGAAAATGTTGACGAAAAAAACACCAGTTATACATTATTATTTGTGTGTGTGTTTGTGTAGTTTGTGTGCATTGCCCAGCAGGACTATTGCTGCATTCTGAATCAAGTTGAGCAGAACACACAGCGAGTGGAG
This sequence comes from Enteromius viviparus, assembly GCA_032353835.1. NCBI lineage: Eukaryota > Metazoa > Chordata > Actinopteri > Cypriniformes > Cyprinidae > Enteromius > Enteromius viviparus. The sequence goes on along the minus strand of JAUCNO010000626.1, from coordinate 4,676,276 downwards.
GAGGAAGGAGAAATCGTCATGGTAAAAGAACACAGAGAACTCGACCGGACAGGCACCCGTAAAGGACACATTGTTGTCAAGGTATTTAGTTTTTTTTTGTTGTTGTTGTTGTTTTGAAAAGACTCAATGTTGAAAAATCTGACTTGATGTTGAAGAATCTGGTCTGTTTTAATCTCTCACTTTAAATGTAATGTGAATCTAATAGCCCATAGACCTTTGAGAATAAACAATTAAACATCCCCTCCACAGTTTGTGTTTTAAAGGTCTTTTTTGTTTAAGAAATTGTGGATGCATTAAATTGATCCAAAGTGATAGCCTGGAGTAAAAGCTGCTGAAAAATTAGTTTTACCTTAACAGACATAAATTACATTTTAAAATGTAAGTATGAGTAATATTTCACAATATTGATCATAAAAAATATATATATATATATTCAAACTTCTGCACAATACTGTATGGCAGGGGTCACCAAGTTCGGTCCTGGAGGGCCGGTGTCCTGCAGAGTTTAGCTCCAAGCTGCCTGGAAGTTATAAGTATACATAGTAAGAGCTTGATTAGCTGATTCAGGTGTGTTTGATTAGGGTTGGAGCTAAACTCTGCAGG
>JAUCNO010000626.1:4640799-4655648 GCA_032353835.1 Enteromius viviparus | reverse complement strand
GTTCATAGAATGAGTAAAGGCAGGTGAGCGAATACTTTTGGTAATATAGTGTATATATATATATATATATATATATACAGGAGACAAAATTACAGTTGACTTAAAGGGCTCTTTTGAAACCGTGTGTCTGGTCTTTTCTGTTTGTTTGTGTGTGTGTGTATTCAGGTGCTCTTGCCTGCCGCTGGTCTGCTGCAGCTACAGGAAGTTAAAAAGGCCTGCTGCGAGTTTCTCATAACTCAACTTCACCCAACCAACTGCCTCGGTATCCGCGCCTTCGCCGATTTGCACGCCTGCATGGAGCTGCTCAATCTCGCCAACACATACGCAGGTGTGTGTCCATCCATTAAAAAGAAAGAACTGAGAAATTCATGCACACTGTAGTCATAATAGTTTTGTTCCTTGTTGGATGTGTCAGTAACTCTGTGTGACAGCCTCAATCTCTCTCCCACTCACCGACACTCACAGAGCAACACTTCTCAGAGGTCGTGCAGAGTGAAGAGTTTCTCAATCTGGGCATGGAGCAAGTGTGCAGCCTCATAGCAAGCGACAAACTGACCATTCCATCAGAAGAAAAGGTAGCGTCACGTTTGATGAGAGGCTTGTATAGCTGTAACTATAGCAGCACACAGGTGATTTTATCATGTAGACTTCAGCAGCTCTGTTGCCATGGTAACGTACTGCTGGTACAATAATACTATGGGAATAACTGTAGCTGCTGATGAGAGTTTGTTGGTCGTCATGGAAACAAGAGTTGGCAGATGCAAGGCGTGGGCACCATGCTGTTTTTTTGCCATGGCAACACCAGCTTCTAAAGATATCGTATTTTTGTGTTTATTAATTCATTTCAGTTCTATGTCTGGCTTGTTCCACCTGTTATTACCATCCGTCTCTTCAGTGCTATTTAAACCTGGTATTGACACACATCTCAGAAACATCTCCTGTGTTCAGATTTTAAGAATACGTTTAATTTGGTGCCTAGAAGTTTTAACAGAATGCTTATTTCAGAAAAAAAGAAGTAAAAACAATAGGAAATAATATCATTCAGAAGAGCCTTTTAAATTCTAATGACTATATTTTAAGGTCCTTGTTATCACAGGACAAAATTAATTTAGTAAGATTATTAGTTCATGTGATGCAACGCCTCAACAGTGTTAAAATCATGAACTAATCATTAAACTATTTAATAAAACAATAAAGCTAAAATAAAATATAAAACTGGAAATCTAAATATAAAAATAAAAACTGAATCAAAATATTAATTATACAAAAAATAAATAAACGAAAAATATAAATAGATTAAAATAAACAATTATAGCTTATGGATTATTCTAATTGAACCAAAAAACATTGTATTGAGTCATTGTTATGGTAAAATTAAACAAATGTACAAAACAGATACAAAGAGTATGTTATAAAATTATTAGCACATGCTTTAAAAAATATTTTCACTTTTTTTCTTGTGGACCCTTTTACATTTGTAAGTGTGATGGAATGATTGGGCGGTGCTTTGATGTTGTCCATGATATATTAGTGTTCACGTTACACTACTACTAATGTGGTCACTTGCATTTTTGACTAGCTCTGTATGTTATTGCACACTGCAAAAAATGTTTTTTAAGACAAGATTGTTTGTCCTGTTTCCAGTTCAAATATTTAAAGATTCTAAAAACAAGAAGAATTGTCTAGACAAGAAACAATTACTATCTTGTTTTTAGAAGAAACAGGGTCAAATTAAGTAACTTTTTGCAATATTCTTATTTCAAACAGAAAACAAGATTATTTTGCTTACCCCATTGGCAGATTATTTTGCTTGTTTCAAGTAAAAACTCACTTAATTTTAGCTTGTTTTTTCTGACAACAAGACAGTAATTGTTTTTTGTCTAGAAAATTCTTCTTGATTTCAGAATGTTTAGATATTTTGGCTGGAAAGAAGGCAAAAAATCTTGTCTTAGAAAGCATTTTTTGCAGTGCAGTCATAGATATGTAGATGCATAGCCCTATTAGAGGCTGTTTCTGTGGGCTGCTACACATAAGTCGTGTGCCATATTGGGATATCCGTGAACACTCGAAAACAATTTGTGGCTTCAGCTAAACTGCAGCTATAGTTATATGCATGTATGAAAATCTATATCTTCATTAGACTTCAAAAGTTGCTTTTGTTAAACTACACAACACAACAAGACGAAGCCCTTAACGTAAAAAAAAATTTAAAAGGTACTTTACTACTTTAGTATAGAGTTAATACATATTTAAAAACCAACACGCATTCTTACCTGTGAGAATGAATGATGACATATATATTTTTCCAAGATGGCAGATATGTTGATGTACCTATGCATATCTATGATCACAGTTATCCTATCTCAAATGTTTTTAATGTATTTAATGCTGATGTTTTGTGAATATCAGGTATAACAGGTGAGACGGCTAATAAACTTTCCCTGGGTGTTTATAGGTGTTTGAAGCAGTCATAGCTTGGGTCACGCATGATAAAGATGTGCGTCAGGAACACATGGCTCATCTGATGGAGCATGTTCGCTTGCCACTTCTTTCCAGAGAATACCTCGTACAGGTAAATGAGTGTGCATGAGTAATGCATTAGTCAGTGTTTGCTTTGATGTCCTTTCATTTTAATTGAATTTTATGTGTGTGTGTGTATGTAGAGGGTGGAGGAGGAAACTTTAGTGAAGAACAGCAGCGCCTGTAAAGACTACCTAATTGAAGCCATGAAGTACCACCTGCTGCCGGCCGAGCAGCGCACCTTGATGAAGACCATCCGCACCAGAGTGAGAACTCCCATCAGCTACCCAAAGGTTTGTCCGGACGCTCTTGATTATTAATAAAACAATTTTTTTTTAAATTTTCATTAGTTGTAAAGAGAAGAAAGTGGATGGAAATGGGTGAACATAATGCAAGCTGGGTTCAAACTCATGTCACACATCTGAACATGAACAGGGTGCAGATCTTTAGTCCATGTTTCTGATGTGATTTATGGACATACTTGGTTTCAACAAAATTAAAGTCATATGCCATATCAATATGGTATGTACAGATGTCATTAAAATATCAATAAATATTCTAAATCAGATAGATGTTTATACAAACAGACTTTATCAAAAGGTAAATTAAATTTGAGAGATATTTATTAAGTAAAACTGCCTGAAAAGCTCTAGGACAGTGATTCTCTACCATGGGATCAGGGCCTACTAGGGGTCCCTAGCAAACATCTAAAAATCTAACATTTTTATTCACCCATTTCACAAGTTTTTTATATATATATATATAATTATAATTATAAATATAATCACTGAAATTATTTAAAAAAATTACCAATGCCATTAAAATGAAGAAGTAAAAATAAAAAACTAATTCAAAACATTAAGAAAATTATATTAGCATTTCACTCGCCTGTAATTTAAGCGAGGATGAATAGATTTAAGCATGTTTGGTGTGCTGTGTTCGGGGAGAGGGCTCAGAGCTTGGCGGACTCCTGAGCCCAAGGATTTTAACCCTTCTTGTCCGTGGGGGCAGACAGAGCTCTGCCTCCAGCCCGATAACCGAACACTCACCCCAGAGGGAGGATATGGAGAAATGGGGGTGGTGGAGGGATGCTATGAACGAGATATCATGGAAAAAGGGGCTTGTACAATTTATAGGAGACTTTTCTGGTTCTGATTTGCTGATTACATGATTGGGAAACAAGGAGCCAACCGTGTTAAATTATCTGTGCGTGCTCCTCCCAAAATGAGTTTAAAAACATCATATAAAATGACACAGCTCCCAAAAAAAGAGCAAAAATATTAAATCATGAATACAAAAAGGAATGTTTTTAAAAACTTGGAGCATGTTTTAAACCACATTAACAAAATAATTAATAACTGGATACTAAAAAAAGTTTTAGAAGCAGTGTCCTACATCTGTTGTACAGCTATTATATTTGAATTAAATCTTAATATTTATATTTAATACAGTAAAAAAGAACTTTCTCTTTTCATGTGTGTTAAAGGTGATGATGGTGGTGGGGGGACAGGCCCCTAAAGCCATCCGCAGTGTGGAGTGCTATGATTTCGAGGAGGAGAGATGGTTCCAAGTGGCAGAATTACCCTCCAGACGATGTCGAGCAGGTGAGCTGCATGCTCACATCATTGACAATGACTGACAAAACCCTGGTCTCACATTCAACAGCTCTGCATGTGAGAATGCGTGCTGAAATAATGATGGGGTTTATTGAATGTTATTTGCAGTGAAAAACTAAAAGCTAAAAACATGCCGCTGTTTGATTTACCCTGGTGATGAAAATTATGTTTAGTGAAACTGTACGTTTTAAATTCACCTTTTACATTACAAAAGGGGCTTAAGTGGAATATATACCCCACAGACCTTTTATGATACATAATTGGGTGGGGGGGAATTGGGTTTCAGTATTTGTATACTCGACTACAAATTGTCCCAGAAAAAAGGATAAAAGGAAAAAGTTCTTTGAAAACAACATTTGGTGACAACATACACTACGATTTAAAAGTTTGGAGATCAAGTTAAGATATTAATTGGTCAGACTTTATTTTAAAGTCCAATTCTTGCTTTTAATAAAACATTAGAGTGTTAGTTCACCCCCAAAATAAAAATTCTCACCCTCACGTCGTTCCAAACCTGTAAGACCTTCGTTCATCTTCGGGACACAAATTAAGACATTTTTGAAGATATCTGAGAACTCCATAGAATAATCTGACCCTCCATAGACAGCAACACAACTGAAATGATCCAGGTCCAGAAACGTATCAGTAAAACAGTCCATGTGACATCAGTAGCTCAACTTCAGCTTTGCGACACTTCAAAAATACTTTTTTGCACAAAGAAAAGTAAAATAACATAATTTACTCAACCCTTCTTCTCCTCTGGGTTATGTCTTCTGCCTTTTTATTGAGCATCAAAGCGTAAGCCACGTTTATTACACAGATTACTTGTCCGCATGCTTTCTCCCCAAATGTACGATACATCAAATATGTTCTCAAGTACTCACCAAAATGTCAGAAGACGTAACTCAGGGGAGAAGAATGTCTGAGGAAATTATGTTATGTTTGTATTCTCGTAGCTTCTCTGATTCACAGTTCTCTGATTTCTTCGAAAACATCTTAATTAATTTTTCTGAAGGTGAGCGAAGGTCTTACGGGTTTGGAACGACTTGACGGTGAGTAATTAATGACAATATATTCAATTTGGAGGTGAACTAACCCTTTAACTACAACTTTTACCTCAACTTGTCTCAATGAAAATGTACTCGACTCATTTACCCAACAGTTGGATGCTTAAAAGATAGAGTTCACAACTGTTGTTTTTCTTTTATGTATGTGTAGGTGTGGTGTACATGGGTGGTGTTGTGTACGCTGTCGGGGGTTTTAACGGGTCATTACGAGTGAGGACGGTGGATGCGTATGACCCAGTAAAAGACGAGTGGTGTTGTGTCAGCAGCATGCAAGACCGGAGGTCAACTCTAGGCTCCGCTGTCCTCAATGGCCTGCTTTATGCTGTTGGGGGCTTTGATGGCAGCACAGGTAATACATTAAATAATCTAACATATTGTTTATGTGGAGAAATGCATAGCTGTTATGCTGGTTATGGTTATGAGGATGCTAATATAAAATGGAATGTATTGTATTCCTACCGCACATCTGTGACCATGATGTTGGTTTGCAGGTTTAGCTACTGTAGAGGCATATAACGCTAAGGCCAACGAGTGGTTCCACGTGAGTCCCATGAACACGCGACGTAGCAGTGTTGGAGTTGGTGTTGTTGGAGGTTAGTGACTGCCGAGAAGCCAATCACTGTTTATATAGATACAGCCACAGCCAATAGACGTGCATGGGTTGTTTGGCATTTGATATTGGTGAATTCTGAGTTTAGAAAAGGAGACTAAACAAGGCGTCTTTAACCTTTTTAGACCATATTATAGACTGCGTAAGTTTTGAAATAACGAGTATATTGCCATGCTAGTGTATTTGCATATCTTGTTTTGATGTTGTTTAGTGCTTGCATTGTAAATCTATTAAAATAATATGGATAATTATCTAACAAAATCATTATTTGTAACCATTTTAATGTTGCATAACATCAATTAAGAGCACAGTAAACTTTTACGTTTACATTTAATCATTTAGCAGACGCTTTTGTTATCCAAAGCGACTAATAAATGAGGACAGTAGAAGCAATCAGGCCAACAAAAGACAACAAAATGTAAGTGTTGTGCTACAGGTTAGTCTAACACAATACACATAGCCAGGTTTATTTGTTTTTAATAATACATAAAAGAATAAAAAGTAGATAGAATAGAAATAGAATTGAGAAGAGCTAGTGTCAGAGTGCAAAGTTATTGTTTTTTTATATAAAAATAGAGAACATTAGTGTTAGAGTGTACATTTTTTTAATAAATAAAAAGGAAATGAGTAGATAGAATTGAAATAGACTAGAGAGTGTTAGTGTTACAGGGTAAGGTTTTTGGACAGAATAGATAGAACAGAAATAGAATAGAGTGCAAGTACCCGTGGGTCAAAATAATCTTTTAAATGCTGTTCTTTTGCATTCTTCATTCAACAAAGAATAGATTTTATGGTATTAAATGTCACAGTATTATAGTTTTATTGTATTTTCTTTAAATAATTAATCTTTTGTGAGCATTATAGATTTTAAAAACCAATGTTACCAAACCAACCGAAGCTTTTGTGAAGTGCATATTTATTTATTTTGTGACATTTTTTGTTTGATACCGAACAGCCGATTTCAACCGATTAAAAATATTTCGAATGGTTTTTCCAGGTCTGCTTTATGCAGTCGGAGGGTATGATGGAGCAACTCGTCAGTGTTTGAGTACAGTCGAGGCCTATAACCCAAACACCAATGAATGGTCTTACACAGCAGAGATGGGAACCCGCCGCAGTGGTGCAGGTAAAACACACACACACACACACACACACAGTACCTTCACATATGCTGGCAACATATGTGTGTGTAAACCACAAATGTTTGTGTTGGACAGGTGTAGGTGTTTTAAAAGGTCTCTTGTATGCAGTAGGGGGTCACGACGGCCCCTTGGTTAGAAAGAGCTGTGAGGTTTATGACCCTGCCACTATCACATGGAAACAGGTGGCTGATATGAATATGTGCCGAAGAAACGCAGGTGAGTTGCTCAGATCTTTGCCAGTTCACACACACACACCAAAATTCTAGCTGTGATTAGTGCTGGGCGATATGGAAAAATCATATATCACGATATGGATTATTTTATATCACGATAACGATAAATATCACGATATACCACAATAAAGTAAGTTTTCAGTTGTTTTCTGAATGTTTGACAGTCTTTTGGCAGAGTTTGCACGGTACGTGTCGGAGCTCTTGAATCCAAAAATGCAACCAAATCGCTGATGTACTCCCACGTCAGAGTAAAAGTACTTCTTGGGCTGCTGCCTGCATTGCAGTTTTAGTTTGTTCCGGGCATTCATCTTCAACCTCATGCATCTTTAAGCACTCACGAATTAACTAGCGTAAAGCATGTCGTAAAGCATGTGGCAACAACGTAACGCGTCATGTCGCAAAACCACAAGACGGAGTTTCTTTGCGAAAAAGTTCATTTTTATTCTTGATTATCACTTATATAAAGGGTAGAGTATGCATTGCATAGCGACAAGACATAATCAAACATTTGTTATAGCATATTTAATGCAATATTTTCTTTAGTAATTGATGAAATTAGGTTAGAAACGATTGAAGAGAACAATTTTCTAGAAAAGACACTTTTCTATCGTCCCCACGATATATATCGTCATATCGCCCAGCACTAGCTGTGATGATTCAGTCAAATTTGTCTGTGTTTCAGGTGTGTGTGCGGTAAATAACCTGCTGTATGTGATCGGTGGAGATGATGGCTCATGCAACCTGGCTTCAGTGGAGTTCTACAATCCAAACACTGATAAATGGACTCTGCTGCCCACCTGCATGAGCACAGGACGCAGCTACGCAGGTCAGAGAAAGAGGCTGTGTCCAGAATGGCAAACCTTTACTTTTTGTGGTATATATGTTGTGTACTATAAGCAGTATGCTTAATCGTGTGCTTAAAATAACGTTTTTGCTTATAACAGTAATTACCATTTTTTTAATTATTGTAAGGGGTAGGTTTAGGAATGGGGTAGGTGTAGATGTTAATAAAACACAATCTAATTATGTAGAAAATAAATTGCATTGTTCATTTCCAGAGCTGTATCCCTTCTAGCCACAACCAAAAAAAGAAAACATAGAGTGGGAAAGAGCTCCATCTAGTGGTTGTGTAGTGTAGTGTAGAATTTGTACCACACGTGTTGTTTCGTTTTGCATGATAGACTAATATTTGTGCACTTTGCAGGTGTGACTGTCATTGATAAGCCTCTCTGAGCAGCTGTGGAGATGTTGAACACTAGAGCTGAAGCTGAAGTACAGCAGAGGATTCGCTCACACTGAAGCTCTTACCACGGCTGAGGCTTCATCCTGGATCTGCTTCACCATGGACATGGCCTGGAGAATACTGCTCTCTCTCTCTTCCTTTCTGTCTCTCTCTATCTCTCTCACACACACACCCACACACACTCATTCAGATACGTAACTACAAGCATTCACACACTACATCTTTATGTCTCTAGTATACACTTACACACTCTGTATCTCTCTTTTCTCTTTGAGAGTAGTCAACGATGATGTTTATTGCACTTTGAGGAGCCCAGATGAAGCAGAATCGAAACACTCTGAGAAAAGACTGGTGCAAATATTTGGTCAGCGCATCTGCGACGTACAAAGCGTTCCTGCGTTTGAGCCGGAGGGATGGCCAGCGATTTTTGCTGCTTGATCTTTTGATCTGAAGGAGCCTTTTGATGGTTTTTGCTTATTCGAAGTTTGAGGGAAAATGTGTCTAGTTTAGGACCAGCACTTTGTTGCCTCTTGGAAGGTTGTTTATTGAAGTCACTGGACACTCTCTTCATTATGAAGATTGGATGATGATGAGGATGTGAATTTCGTTTTAATGGTTAGAGCTGAACCTTTGCTTGCCTAAATGCGCGAAGGGTCTCTGTTATGAAGACGAACAAACTTTTACATTTTGCAATTTGTTTGCCAAACGACATTTGAAGTCTTAAAGTTTGAACTGTTTACTGTTGTTTCTTTTTCTTTTAATATCCTCTGGCTTTTTTCTTGTGGTCCGATCGTTGGAAAGTTGCGATCTTTGACATTTGAAATGTTAACATGAATGCTTCGGCATGCACGATACTGTGGACTGATGCTGGTTGCTTGGGTATGAAACCGCTTTGCATGGTTCTAAATACTGATGTTTGTGTGCCATCTTTAAACTACTGCTGTACTCACTAAACAACGTGATGTGCTCTCTGTACTAGCGGTATTGAACACTAAAGAGGTATAAAGGTACTACTTCTTATATAAAACTTTTTGTTTTCTCTCTTTCACTCTCTTTTTGTTCTCCTTTTCAATCCCTTTTTTCTGTCTTTTTTTTTTCCTGTAATTTCAATGGCTTTCTCTATTCTGCTCTTGCTGTTTAATATTTAACTCTCTTAAACTACTGTCACCGAGCCTATTAATGAATATGAATATATATAGTATATATATATATATATATATATACACATACACAACGGTGTATTATTGTCCGTCAAGAGGAATGTTGTGTTCTTGAAGTTTCATAACTTGTTTTATATCATTAATAATAAACCTGATTCTATTAAATACCGCCTAATGTTAAGATTTTGTGTGTGTGTGTGTGGGAGCGAATCTGTGTTTGCATGAACACAATACAATATAATGTTAGCTACTGAGTATTTCCAGTGTGAGAGTAATGTGTGAAATACATCAATTTCGCTTGTATTTGCTACTAAATAATGCAGGGGAAATAAGAGCGAAAGATCTTTTGAATTAACCACAATTAACCCTCTACTTTTAAAGTAACAAAAAAGTTACTAATGTTAAAAGATTAAGGTTAAAATAAATGAAAAATAAATTTTGCCATGAATGCAAATATACAAACATAAAAAAAATAGGTAAACAACAAATAAACAAGCATGAGTTATAAATAAATGAGATTAAAACAAATATAAAAAATACACTACAATAAAGGGGTGAATTAAAAAAAATAGCATTAGATAAAAAATGTCATATATTTATAAATAAAATACAGTACTATAGAAGCACACAACTATAATGAGCATATAACAGTACCTTAAGGGACTAGTATATATAATATTTTACTTTATTTTTGAAAGGGAATGACAACAAAATTTGCCACAAAATACATAACAGAATAAAAACAACTAAACAATATGAAAACTGAAATGGCGTATGTATAGCCTATAGGTAATATGTAATAGTTTAATTTAATAGACACTAAATATTATACAAGTAATATTTTAGACATTTTAATATACTTTTTTTTTTAACTTTAGATCACAAACTATATACTTGTCATTTAGTTTTTTTTAGAACGGGGTCTCTCGGTGATCCTTTTTGGGGTCCGCACTATCATCTGGGCTGAAAACCCTCATTACTTGAAGGTGCAGTCCAGTCAACGCAGGTTGATAGATTATGAAAGACAGGCGCGTTTCTGATTGGTTATTACTGCGGAAACTTGAGGTCTCACTATCGTCAGTTCATTCCCTCAGCCAATCAGTCCGTGGCCTCTGCCAGCATACGTCAATCTCCTTCTTGCCACAGCCAATGAGCGCCCAGCCTCTGCCCTCACACATCGTCTGCTCTTGTCTCAGCCAATGGTCATATGTAAAGCTCTGTTACATTAAAAGCGACCGTACTGCTATCGCAGGTAGAAGAACATCTTCTCACAGGTGAGTCGACAAGCCGTTCGTTCTGATATACAGACTCTTACATTCAGATATAAGTTGTTATATGATTTTAAAAAGGTTAGATTGAGAATATTTGCCCTGCGTAGTTAGAGTTGCAGAATTATGTAAACACGCGAGAAGGTAAATAAACCACACAGTGCACTTAATAGACTTACCAGTTAATGCAATATGCAGCAATATTACTAAAATAATCAATTACAGCTTGTATGTTATATTTAAGCATTTGTGTGTTTGATTATTTATGGATATGTGAGCAGTTGATCTGGCTATAATAATATCATGCATCCTAAAAATAACCAACTATATTGCCTCTGTTATATTTCAAAATTTGTAAATTTGAGTATTTATGGTTATGCAAGCAGACCAGCTGATCTTGTCTGGCTGCAAAAATATTATGAAGTAATATAAAACTTCCCAATAAAGTTGTTTTATTGGGAAGTTTATTATTCAGTCCATTATATAATAGTCCATTATTTAACATTAATTATAGTTAACATGAACTAAGAATAATCATTACATACAGTATTTATTAATCTAAGTTAATGCTAATTTACTAATGCATTCAAAAGTTGTGTTTGTTAACATTAACTAATGCACTGTGAGCTAAACAATTAAAAAAATATAACTGTGTTTTTATGAACAAAGATGAAAAATACTATAATATATGTATTGTTCATTGTGTGTTCATGTAAGTTAAAACGTTAACCAATGGTACCTTATTGTAAAGGTTTACCAAACTGTAGCAGTGTCTCTGCATTTGTGTAATTGTGTAAATGATAGCTTTAAACAATACTTTATTATACATATTCAGTAATTGGAATTTAATATGAAAATCTCACCATTGATATTTGATAGAATTATTTAATTTTCTTCATTATATAATAATAACAAGCAACATCTAGGTCTAACCAGAAAGTCACGCTCAAGTTTCTAATGAACTCATCTTTTTGTTCATCTTAAACTTGGCTCTTTGACTCGGTATTGGAAAGATTCTCCGTCAGACTTATGAACATGTAGAGTCCTGATACTATGCACTCCCATATGAACTACCTGTACTTCAGGAAGGCCTCACTTTAAGATAATTGAGCCTCACTAATATTTTTTGTACAGTTACACATTCTGAGAGTCTCACTGACTCTCTGCCATGGAGGTGAACGGCACAGCCAACATTCTGTCCTCAGCTTATCTGGCGGTGGAATTTGTGGATTCGTTTCTTCCAAAAAATCCACTGCAGGAACCACTGAAGCACGGATGGAACCACATGCTGCAGAACTATAGCAAATTCCAGATCGCCACCTGGGGCTCGCTCATCGTCCACGAACTGATCTATTTCCTGTTCTGTCTGCCTGGATTTATCTTTCAGTTTCTCCCTTTCATGCAGAAATATAAGATCCAACCGGTATGTGTGGATTAATTTCATCTGGTACTAATTTAATTAAAATTTTTTTGATCAAAAATATTAACTCCTTGTACATGTTTTGTCAATGTGCTTGCAGGACAAACCAGAGACATGGGAGAAGCAGTGGAAGTGCTTTAAGATGCTGCTGTTTAATCACTTTTGTATCCAGCTACCGCTAATCTGCGGGACGTATTACTTTACTGAGTTCTTCAGCATTCCTTACGACTGGGACTCCATGCCTCGCTGGTGAGAACACCTCTCACATTTATTGATAGTTTTCATATGACATCACACTCTTATAGGAACTCCCAAAGCTAAGCTTTGCTCCACTGACTGACAGTTATTTGCTAAGTAATAATGTAGTAAAATGCAGATATTAAAAGGTGAAATTAAGTAAATGTATACTTTGTACAGTCAAGAAGATTAATATATTTTAGGAAAACCATTAAGCAGATTGCGTTCGTAATCCGCCCTCATCTGCTTGCCTGTGTAAACTCTGCATCCTTAATATGGTGAATACTTAATTTGATCTATTAATATTACCGTTTTAAATATATTATGGCACTTTAAGTGTTTTTACAACATTTTGTCACAATGAAATACTGCCAATATGGAATGCAGATTGGCAAAACTTGAATTTTGTGATCTAAATATTTGCGGTTCTATGGATGTTTTGCCCTCCAGGTCATGTGACAAAAAACTATGAAAGACTGAAGTTACTATAAAATCCTAATAGGTTTACAGTCAGTGCCCTATGGTTGTACTGTGACTTCAAACTAATCTTTTGTTTAAAGCCAGTAGACCTTGTTTTCATTTTTTTACCTTCTTTCTCACCATCTCAGGCCCTTTGTATTGGCCCAGTGTTTTGGTTGTGCAGTAATTGAAGACACATGGCATTACTTCCTCCACCGAGCCCTACATCATCGCAGAATCTACAAATTCATTCATAAAGTCCATCATGACTTCACTGTAAGTTACTTGCAGTCTCCCAAAGACACACACGATGTGCAGATAAAAAGAGGCTATATGATTGCCATGATAGACTATACATTTTTGGTGAATTTATACTATTAAGTGTTTTATGTTAGTTTTAGATTATAATATACTGTGTCACAATCCAAAAAAGCTACAATATTTATCATAGATAGTGACAATGTGTATTGTGTAGAGTAAATTTCCCAAAACTCAATTTACATAAGCAATGTACATAGAAAGAGAGCTAAATGTATAGAAACAGAAGCTTATGCAATTGACCTTTTATGTTTATGAATTATTATGAATAAATTAGAAATAAAATGTATTTTGTCAGGGACAGACACATGTCTATCACAATTCTATTTTAGCTAAGTAATAAATAAATATTTACATTCTGGTGTCGCCTTACTGTACTTAACTGATTATAAAATGTCTTAGAAGCAATAATTATTTTGTACTTTATCATGTATTAAAATGAAACATGCATTATTATGCCCCTAGTATTTTTGTAGCTTATTTATTTATTGTTTAGCTTGTTTAATTTTCTTCTTATTAATGATCATGATGATGTTTCATTTTGTGTATTTTAGGCTCCTTTTGGCATGCAGGCAGAATATGCCCACCCTGCTGAGACTCTGATTCTGGGGGCTGGATTCTTCATTGGCATTATGGTCTTCTGCAACCATATGGTTTTGCTTTGGGCTTGGGTTGCTTTCCGGCTTCTTGAAACCATTGATGTTCACAGGTGAGTTCGGTACACACTGCAATTTTGCGGATGTAGTGTTTATTTCGTTAATAAAAATTGTGTGGAAAAGAGGTGACACCTACATTGTTAAACACTAATTGTTGACCAAACAAGAGAAACTCGAACAAATTCACCCTATATGTTCTTAAGCCCACAATATGTAAGATTTTTGTTATAAAATATCCAAAAAACTACTTGCACAGTGTATTTCCTACAGTTATGTACTTAGGTCATCTCAAAAGTTCTGAAGGATTTGTAAATTCAAAGATTTAAATAATGAACCGTCCGTGTTCGTTGTCGCCTATCAGTGACGCAATATCCGCGCTATCCTCGGTTTATGCCTACGAATAATACGGCAACACACGTGGACAAATGCGGAAGTGGTAGTTATTTACTGTGCATTTCGATCATGGATCATCCCAAAAAATGTAGATGTGTACAAGCCGAATTGGATATTGGAACAGTAAACAAAATAAAGCGAGAACAAATTTCGGCGTGGCGTGAAAACCTTGGAGTGGACAGAGTCTTCACTCTCGCGAGGAATTTTAATAGACGGCTAAGAAAATATTATTATTTACTGTGCAAGTAATACTCATGTGCAGGTGGTTAGGTGATAAAACAAATATAAATCAGCTTTTCATCCGTGAGCTTGATTTGTGAAAAAGACATCTCCCAATGTTCAACGCTCAGTCGTTGCATAATCGAACTTCACCGCTGTTATTGTTTTGAAAATGCGACCTCTAGTGGCGAAAACTTATCGTGCACCTATTGTGCCTTTAAAGGTGCTCTATGCGATCTTGCAAAACACTATGGGTGCAGGACCTACACCAAACAAAAACAAACTTCG
>JAUCNO010000626.1:4629762-4640699 GCA_032353835.1 Enteromius viviparus | reverse complement strand
TGGAACTACGTTCGCCGTGCGTTTCCTTGAAAATAATTGCACACCTCAGAACGTTCGTCAGCCAATCAGATTCAAGCGTTCAACGGCCCCGTAGTATAAGTACAAATAAACTTCGGCCAACCAATCGGCAAGAAGAGGTGGGATTTAACACGCGCAAACAAACTTCGTCCAACCAATCGTCTAGAAGAGGTGGGGTTTAACGCGCAAACAAACTTCAGCCAACCAATCGGCAAGAAGAGGTGGGGTTCAACACGCACAAACAAACTTCGGCCAACCAATCGGCAAGAAGAGATGGGGTTTAATGCGTGCAAATAAACTTCAGCCAACCAATCGGCAAGAAGAGGTGGGGTTTAACTCGCGCAAACAAACTTCGGCCAACCAATCGGCAAGAAGAGGTGGGGTTTAACTCGCGCAAACAAACTTTGGCCAATCAATCGGTAAGAAGAAATGGGGTTTAACACTCGCAAACAAACTTCGGCCAATCAATCGGTAAGAAGAGGTGGGGTTTAACACTCGCAAACAAACTTCGGCCAACCAATCGGCAAGAAGAAATGGGGTTTAACGAGCATTAAACACCACCTCTTCTTGCCGGTTGTTTGGCCGAAGTTTGTTTTTGTTGTGGTGCCAAAATATTTATTTCGGTATTGCAGCCTCTGTGTTGTCTTTCGAGAGCATTTTTTCCCCAATGTATTCAGAGGGCAGGCAGCAAGACGATCAAGGGGTGATGCATACGGTTTGAGTTAAAAATTAAATCGAGCTTAAATACTGCAACATCGCATAGAGCACCTTTAAGCAAAAAAACAGGAGAAAAATATTGTCTGTTTTTAAAAAAAACTTCAGTAGCTTTCATTCTTGAGGGTTGCAGGTGAAAGTGTAAATAAATGAAATTAATGGATTTTCTGTGATTTGTTTTTCTTAATCTCTGCTACCTGGCAAGTATGTACATATACTCTCTCTACAATCTGGAAAAGATGTCATTAATCTGAAAACACAAGTTCTCCACTAAAATATTTAACTAAAATGAAAGTGTAATACAGCCAGTCAGTGTTTCCTTCAGATGCCTTCTTGCATTGTTAACTGTGACTAAATTTGTAATCTTAAGCTTCTCAATGATTAGCTAATAATAATGAACTAATAATAATAAATCCAAATATAGGTTTTAACTACACTGTTTGTGATGGTGGTTGCTGAAGAAATGCACATATGCAACCTCAATGTGACAATACAAAGTTTGGTTTCTTGTTTTAAAAGAAAAATGTTAGTTTTACCAGTTTAAAGTAGAGTGTGCATTGATATAATAATATAGTAAATTATAAGTCAACGAGTAAACAAGTCAAATAAATCATATTTATATAATGTTGCTTATAGGTGAAAATTACTAATTATTCAATAGTCATGATTACCATTTTGAGATTTATTGACTGAATCTGGATTAAAATTCACACCTCTTTAGTCAACTAAACCTTGCTTTAAAAAAAAAATTATAAATAGAAAATGTAGACTAAATATGCTAAAAAGAACATTTGAGGAATTATAAAATAGCTGGCCAAAATTAACACAAGTGCTATGGTCTGGTTCAATACATTTTATGATGTCAACACGTCATGCTGATAACAACCTACTGTATTACAACACTAGAGGGCACTATACTGATAATGTATTCATTTGATAGCCTGTGCACAATTAAACAACATCACCAGAAGTATGTGGACACCACTTTCTAATTCACGTTTGACTATAATAATAATTCTCTGAATTTTATGCAAATTAATCTAAATATTAAGTGGACTACTAAGGTTTTTTACAGTAGCTTATTTGTTACGTTCTTTGACGTTCGTTCTTTGGTCCTCTCTTTAGTGGCTACGACATTCCTCTGAACCCCCTACATTTGATTCCATTCTACGCTGGAGCTCGTTTCCATGACTTCCACCACATGAATTTCGTGGGCAACTATGGATCTACATTCACCTGGTGGGACAGACTTTTCAACACCGATTCCCAGTTTAAGAAACATTACTCACTTCATAAAGCTGTGAAGAGCGACTGATTCACAAAGATGCACTTCACCATCACTCAGAGCAATCTATCTGTCTTGTTGGACTCTTTGTGTGGGCTTTGGTTGGTCTGATGCTGTTGCATTGCCTCCTGCTGCACACACTCACTGTAAAGTGTTTAAAATCAGACTGAATGGATTTAAATTAATGCCAGCTTCTTACAGCAACGTGCCTTAGACAAGAGAAAAAACACCCCCCGCTGTCATCATTGGACCACTGGTCTGTACTGGAATGTTTGGACGGTTAGGAATGAAATAATTTTAGCCTATGTTCTGTGCTCTCAATTATTATAAACATTCATCTGTTTCAAGTAATAATGACATTATTGCTCATAAGCACTTTACTTTCACCTAAACAAAGTTTTGTGATAAATTATTTTTGTAATGCCTTATTTTCTTTTCTTTTTTTGCTTTGTTGCCTTACCTGAGCTTTTGCTCAGTTTCTGTAAATATTTTATCATATAGCAATATAGCATATAGATGTGCCTTGGAAAGGATTTGGGGGGAAGAATGATTAAAAACAAAAAACACTTTTGGATCATAAGGGAGAAAGCTAATTGAGATGTTAGCTTGTTCTATTAAAGGCAACTTAATAAAAAACAAATGAACAAAAACATTGACTTTGGTTATGGTCCACTTAAACTGAAAACTCGTGAACATATGATCCTAAAATGTGTTTTGACTACAGATTCACATTCCCCATCACTGATCAACAAGTTCAATGTCATATTACAGTATGTACAGAACCATGGGGTGGGTAAACTGTCCCGGAACAGAATATATTTAGCATGTCATATGAGGTGGGATATACATGTTACTGTATGTAAAGAACCATATTATGTTAATAATAGGCACAATTATAATAAATGACCATAATATGAATAATTTAGTGTTACAATAAAGTTAGGTGGTATCATTAAAAACAAATTTAATCTAACAATGAACATTATATTTATAAATAGTTAATAATGACCCAAATTAACCCCAAATTAATTTATGTGTAAAAGGAGAAGTTCATACAGATTTTTCTATGACTATGACAAATAAAAGACAGTTTTTAATTTTTAGGTGATTTGTAATGTTCACATATCACAGTCTCATCAACCCGCCATTCAGATCCAGTAATGCGTTTACTCAAGAAAATTTAAACTGAGCTTTACTTAAGTCAGTATTCATAAGAGTGTTTTTACATTTAATTAAATCTGACCATCGGATACTCCGTTCGTCATTATATAAGCCACGCCCCTGCAGGGGTAGCACCGTGCGCGTTCACCGATTGCGCGTGTGTAATCTTCGCGCTGCACGTCAACGGTTTCACGCGCGTCCCCGCGGCTAAACAGGTAGTCAGGATTCGGGCTCACGCATCAGTTCTGCGGTTCATACAGGACACGACGCAGAAAATCAGAGAAACAGACACACACACAAAAGAAACAGCAGTGCTAAGAGAGACGAGACGGGAGCGATGACGGCGGCGGTGTTTTGCGGGGCTCTGCTGATGCTGGCCCTGGCCTCAGGCGGGGATGCTGCGGGGGAAGGAGGAATCTCCTTTGAGTACCACCGATATGAGGAGATACGGAAAGCGCTGGTGTCCGTTTGGCTCCAGTGCCCCTCCATCACCCGCATCTACACGGTGGGCGAGAGTTATGAGGGCCGAGAGCTGCTCGTGCTGGAGATGAGCGACAACCCAGGAATCCACGAGCCTGGTGAGAGATGAGCATGAACTATTACAGATTACAATACAGCAAAACAGAAAGCTCCAAAGCAAAGCATTTTTTTCTTCCGTTTATCCATTCTAAACAGCCGATAACAAATCAATAACGGGGGTTCTCCAATTACCCTTCCATGGAAATAACCACCTTTGTTGTATTTGTTTTTTATTTATTTATCGTTTTATCCTCTATGCTGACAACCATGAGCGATGTAAGAGGTCCATAGGCGAAAACCGCCTCTGCGAACGAAGACATCTTTGTGAATTGCTATTGATAATATACTTGATTTTAGCATCAAAATGCAAACTTGTCTCTAATAGGTATATTGAAATTAAACACGCATTGCCTTGGGACTGCTTTGCGTGGTTACAATAGTCTGTACTGAATCATTTTCATAAATCATGTGTGGTCGCTGTGATGCGCAGGTGCGCTTTGGCGTGTCTGCGCGCTCACGGAGATGTGATGACAGCAGCTCACTGTGCGCCATTTTGCGAGGGTTGCAGAATGAACATATATATAATTGCTGATCAATTAGAGACTCAGTTGCAAGGCTAACTGCACTGCTTCTTACCAAATATATAGATACACTGGTGTAAATATCAATAATAACGTTTATATTATTATTTTTTGTATTTTCTTATACCATAGAGTAGGTTCAGTAATGAATGAAGGATCCTTCGTTGCCTAAATGAGGGCCAGTTATACTATTGCCCTGGACAGCTGTCATTATTCATGACTGATTGATAAAGAATTACAAAGAGCCTTGTAATAAAATGCCATGCCATGGTAATTAAGGTTTCAGTAATATAGCTTGCGTGAAATTAATATTCACACGGTGTAAGCTGATGTAGGGTACTATGGGTTTTAAACCCTTGATCTGAAGCTGTATACTAATTAGTTAATTTAGTGTGCTCTAGTTAGATTTTGGATTGTACTTCATTTACAGTCTGGAATTAGGCTGACGGATTAAGCTAATCACGGAACACCTCATACTGAAACCTACACAGAGAAGAATCCATTTTTAGGAGTGTTTGTGTTCTGTATATAGTACATGATTACTGAAGCTCAGTTGGGGGTATGATTTTATGCATTCATCATATCTCTGTCAATGAAACACACTTTTTGTATATATACAGACCTTTATTTACAAAGTCTGTTACGTTGGCTATTATCTCATCAATTTCCTCAGAGATCATTCGACCTAGTTAAAAAAAGCACCTTTCTTGACCCTATAATTAAATTGCCGTAACACTTTATTTTAAGATTTCCTTGCAACACGTTACATATACTTATTTTTATAATAACACTTAATTATACATAATTACATGCAAGTAACCCTAAACCAAACCCTAATCTTAACCATAGTAAGTACATAGTTAATTAATATCACTCAGTACTTAAAGTATATTAACTACATTGTAACAAGACAAGGGCGCCTTAAAATAAAGTGTACTGTAACCTGAATTTATTTTGATTAGAAAAAAGTCATTAGTTAATATTAGTAAATGCATTAGATATGAGCTAACAATAAACGACAATGCATTCATGAATCTATAGGTTCGTTTTGAATTCTGTATACAAATATATTATTCACATTTCATATTGTATAAAATTAATCTGAAAAATAAGCTTAACAAAATTATGCATGAACAGTTACACGTAATGGAATTAAATAGTTTAATTACTGGGTAAATGTAATTGTAATTAATTACAGGTACTGAGAAAAAATGTGTCGTTAAATTACAGTTACTTATAAAAATATTAATGATTA
Source organism: Enteromius viviparus (assembly GCA_032353835.1). Lineage (NCBI taxonomy): Eukaryota > Metazoa > Chordata > Actinopteri > Cypriniformes > Cyprinidae > Enteromius > Enteromius viviparus. The sequence goes on along the minus strand of JAUCNO010000626.1, from coordinate 4,635,166 downwards.
CAAAGGGAGTTACATGTGAATTATTTTCACACACACACACAGATTTAATCAACTTCTTTCATCAATTGCATTGACAGCTCTAAAATATGACACACAGATGATTCACTATACAGGATTTTTTGATAACTGTTTTATGGTTTTATTTAGGTTTATGTATATGCTTTATAGTTTCAGATTAACATTTTTTCCCAACGCATCTTTGGATGCCGTTGTTTCATATAATAGCTATCCAAGTCTTGATTTCAAAAATAATATCATCTTGTTATGACTGTAAACCAGTATTTATCCTCAGAATGATCTTAAAGTAAAAAGTGGTGCTAAAGTCTGATTTTGTGGTGGCTATGCTTTCAGTTCAATTGTTGCTGTTACATAACTCCCGCTTTAAATGTTGAAAACATCAAAATTTAGTACCTTAGTAACCTAATTCCTATCCGGGAAACCGGCCCTATATGTTGAATCCATCGTAATGAATTGACAATTAATAATAATAATAACAGATTACCAAATGCTGTAAAATTGTACATTATTGATTTATGATATCTAATGAAATAATGTTAGCTGTAAAATGTCTGTAAAACACCAGTTTAGCTCTTAGAGCTCAGCTGTAGTCCCATGTTATAAAATGACACACTTTTTTTTTGAAAAAGCTAAAGTCATGCATTGGATTTCTATTATTAAGTTCATACAGCATGTTGACTAAGCAAACCTCATTCACAGTCTCGTGTTGATGGTGAGTGTGTACAAGTGAGGGTAGTAAGACGGGAAGCTGTTATCCTAAAGGTAGGGCCCCTGTTCCTTAAATAGTATAGTTGGCTTTCCGTATGTGTGTTTGCATAGATATGACTCATTGCATTAAGGCTTTTATTGCAACCAGATGAGTTTCCAGCACCACCCACACCCTGTAGCTATGGGCAAACGGCTGCACCTCAGCAGCAGCGTGCAGATGCAAGAGAGAGCGGGATATCAAAGAGAGGCCCCGTCGACGGCCGGGTGCTGTTAGTGTGGAGTGTTACGGCTGGGCAGAAATAGCAGTTGCCCTGGAGACAGATCAGCTTAGCACCATGAGCCATGTGCTTCCCTGTACTCAGTCAGATGAGGAAGAATTAGCGTGCAATGCCGTCTGCCACAGGGACTGGGACTCAGCACTCAGAAACAGGCCATCTGGTGCTCTGCTGAGTGAGCATGTGACGACACCTATATCAGATACACACATTCACACATGATAAGATCTGGCCTTGTTACTGGCTCTTTTAAGAGTGTAGTCTTACGCTTTTTAAACTGATCAGGTTTCTTGTAAATATTGATATATCACATGTAAATTTTCACTTTCCACAAATACATTTATTCCATTACTTTTTTTTATTTTTAAGCATTTGAGGGATGCATCCTATCCCACATTCCAAATTTGAATATTTGTTGCCGTAAATTATATAATATTTATTCCATTTATCATTTTAAATATTATCTAAAAATAGTTTATCAGTAACAACAAATAAAAATTGGTCATAAACTCTCTAGAGTGTTAGCTAAATCCACGATAAGTATGCAACCCCCGTACTCATTCTGACATAGATTAAAAATATAATAATAATAAATACATTTATTTTAAAATAATACATTTAATTTAATTTAAATTAATGTGCATTTTTAACGATTTTATGACTTGAGTGACTAAATTCTCATTTTCGTGGGCAGAGCCTATCTAGTGGTAGAAAATTAAAGTTTTATTGTAGCAGTCTATGGAAGCCATGGAATAAAAATAAATTAATAAAATAAAATCATGAGTTCATATCCCACACTTATAACCTTTTTCAGAATTTACAAACTCACAATTGTTGGGTAAATTGAGTTGAAGTCTGAGCTAAGAGAAAATAAACTTGTATTTGTACGAAAAGTGTCAGAATTGTAAGATAACCCTGTTGAAGAAACCAACATATGCTATGTTTTGAAGAATGGCTGCTGGTTTAAACTGGTCCTCAGCTGGTCATCTGCTGGTCCAAAGCAAATAGCTCTTGCCCAGGACCAGCACTTGACCAACTTAAACCAGCTCACGACCAGATAAGAACCAACTTAAACCAGCTCAATCCAGCAGTATGCTTCCAAACCTAATCAGCATATGCCAACAAATTGATACAACATAAAACCTACCCAGTCTCACAGTAATTTATTTTGTTATTTTCGTAAGTCCGGCACATTTTAACTAAAATGCATTCAATTGAAATGCATTAGTTTAAAAAAACATGCTTGACGTACAAAAATATTGAAATATGTCCCTAGAACGAATAAGTAGATTAAAATAAATTACATGACTACATCACCAACTGCTGTGAGACTGGGTTGCATATAACAGCTAATTTACAGTAGCTTATGCTCGTAATCACCATTATCTGAAGCACTTTTTAATGACCATTTGTTTAAAAAAAGGAAGAATGTAAGGTTCTATCTTTGGAAAGTTTCAACACAATTCTATTTTCCACTGTATTGTACATTATTGTACAAAAAAAAGAGCAACTAAAGCTCTCTGTTTCTCTGTGGTTTTTTGCACAAGGGGTGTGAAGAAGGTGGTATCTTCCAGTAAGCACAAGTTCATTAATAATACATGCTAGAGGGATTCCACATCTGTTTTCAGCTCTCTCTCTCCCTGTTTTATAGATCACATCTGTTCTAGAAGATCATTAGTTATTTTAGACAGGAACATAGTTTAGTCTTTGAACAGTGGACAGCATTCTATATAAATAAAGCCTTTTCTTTAAATAATTTTTATCTCCCCTAAACAACCTGCAGTCTCTGTTGCTGAGATGCATCTTATGTCATTCATTCGTGAAATATGTGTGCGTTTCCACTGAAGAAGTGTGCTGAGTCAGTTATTTGGAATTAATAGTCTCCTTTGGTCAACATAGCCATGGAAACCAGCGTTTCTTTGACGTTAATGGTACTGTTTGTGCATGTCTTTAAGTGGTTATAGACTTGCGTCATAAGCACACATTTCCTGACTGATTGAACTGATTGATTCATGGATGGATGGGCTTAGTAGAAAGGACAGGGGAGAAAGTAGAATAGAATCGAACTAATTCTGAATGATTCAATATATTTATGAGGTTTAGATAGGTTGTAGACAGGAAGAAATTCTTTGATGTTATCTAAATCATGGTGTGACTTTTTATCATCATGTGGTGAGAATCAGAAAGATTAGAATAAAACCCCTTTCTCCCTTCCTCCTCCTTTTCCTCTCGTGAAGATGAGACAGCAGTTTCTGCTCTCTAAGGCACTGCGTTTCTCATCTTTTGGCTCACTGTTCTCTCAGTGTGTGTCTCTCTGTCTAAAACACAGCAAGAGAGATTGGGAAAGGGTAGTCTGCTCCAGTAAACATTATACTGTGCTAGTGTGTAATTTGTTTTTCATAAGAAATCTGGGTAACACTTTTTTTATGGTTGCACCTATCAGTTGCTTATTAGCATGCATATTGCAAGAATATTAGCCATTTATTAGTGCTAATTAAGCACATATTAATGCCTTATTCTACATTACTATATTCTACATCTCTAATCTTAACCAATACCTGAATTTATTGTAACAACTACCTTACTAACTATTAATAAGCAGCAAATGAAAGATTCACTGAAAAGTCGTAGTTAATAGTTAGTAATCAGATTGATCAGATAAATGTAGCATAAAATGCAAATTCTGAGAATTACTCAGTTAAAGATTAATTTATCTATATTTATCAACAGTCCTAATGCATACAGTGGGTACGGAAAGTATTCAGACGCCCTTTCATTTTTCAATCTTTGTTATGTTTCTGCCATTTGCTAAAATCATTTAAGCTCATTTTTCCCTCATTAATGTACACACAGCACCCCATATTGACAGAAAAACACAGAATTGTTGACATTTTTGCAGATTTATTAAAAAAGAAAAATTGATGGTCCTAAGTATTCTAACCCTTTGCAGTGACACTCATATACTTAACTCAGGTGCTGTCCATTTCTTCTGATCATCCTTGAGATGGTTATACACCTTCATTTGAGTCCAGCTGTGTTTTTATTATACTGATTGGACTTGATCAGGAAAGTCACACACCTGTCTAAACAAGACCTTACAGCTCACAATGCATGTCAGAGCAAATGAGAATCACAAGGACAAAGGAACTAACTTATTATTGAGGGCTTTCTTAGCAAAATATTTATCAGAGAAAACAGACCTGGCTGTAATAATAATGTTAATGTACGTGAAAATTATGATCACTGCAACAGACACAAAATAAAGAACTTCAAACCCTTAAGTTGCAATTGGCCTATGCACATAAATCCATCATATAACAACAAAAACAATGTAGATTTTACACATGCTGCTTTATTTTGCCTCGGCGTTGCGCCCCCTGCTGGTGACCTGTCCTATCTTGAAGTGAATAAAAATAAACCTGTTTTTGTAATGCCCCCTTTTAAGCCACACGAATTTGTAATTTGCCTAAAAATGAGCAATTTCCACATCCATTTAAGTAATTTTCATGAACATGTGCATCTTAAGACAAAACAAAGGCGCTGACATGTTTTAAGATAAGTCAGTGCAAGATTCCCTTCAGTTGAAACAACTGAAGCCTTGTTGGTAAAACCCGGTGATAATCTTTTACAATGACTGCGAATACAGATTTTTGGAGCCGTTAATATATTTACACACAAAAATGAGTGCAGATGGTGAAATAGGAACATAGAAAATAGTACAGTTATAGATTAACTAAATAAGTAGTTTTTTATTTTTAGAAAATAAAAAGGTATTTAGCATTAACTGGAAGATGTTTGTTTAAAACACAAGCAATTTCACCCACTGACCACCTCATAATAATAAAGCAACAACAACAACACAAGTGCAAGTTAGTGAAATAGTTTATTTATAGACATATGTGTTTAAAAATATGATGAAGTTGAATTATTTACAATGTGTATGATAAACTATGCATGTGTGGAAAGTACCTCCTAAAATTAGGAGGAATAGTCTGTTTTCAGAAATATTTTGTATTGCTTAAGAGAGGCTGAACAAAAGACTTTTACTTTGAAATCTATACAAACATGACATCAGCACAGTGAATGTCAATTTTCTATTTCACGTCAAGATATTTAATGTACATTGACAATGGGCCTTACTTTTCCTGAACGATAGCAGAAAAAATATTTAAACAAGGGCCACACAGCTTCATCTCTCAAACCATAGATCAGAGGACTCAGGCAACGCGGTAGAATAAGAACAATAAGATAATTTAAATACCGCAGATTTATGAAGAGAGAAGAGTTGCTTCCAGTCATCATGTATAGTGTTCTTTCTATGATAGTATACAAAAAAGAGGTGAGACACAGTCCCAGCTGAATCAGGTGCAAGAGCACCGTTTTGAGGGCTTTCTTAGCAGAAT
>JAUCNO010000626.1:4608388-4620549 GCA_032353835.1 Enteromius viviparus | reverse complement strand
ACATTTCAGATCGATTCTGAATCGTTGCAAATGAGAATCTAGATTTTTCTGTGAATCGATTTTTTGGCACACCCCTATTTCCTACTTCCTGAAGGGCACAGTTGAATATGAAATTTGTTATGGTGGGTTTATGTGAAGATTGTTTTGAGTTCACTTAAAAGTTCAAACTTATAGCTCTCAGTTATTTTGTAATATTGAATGGCTATAGTCAATGGTTAAAATATTAGGAAAACAATATCAATTTCCTAGGGACATCAGTAGTGTTGGTATCAGTTTTCACACTAATTCAGAGATTGATTATAAAAAGTTTCAGAATAAAAGTATATTTTAAAACTTTGAATTGTAGACTTGTATTAGTCCATCTCATGCACACCTGACAATAACGTGGAAAACACAACACTATTTAAACACTTATTCACTAATCTAGCACACACTTGGTCTATATTTTAAATGTAATAGACCCATACATACAAAACTGTCTATTGTAATATCAATATAATTTTTTATATTGTTATTCCCTATTTACTTGTTTTTATCTGTGTTTTTGTTCTGTTATTGTCATTCTGTTGCACTGCAGAAGCTTTTGTCATGAAACAATTCCTCGTATGTGTAAACATACCTGGCAATAAAGCCCATTCTGTTTCTGAGATTATATATCATATATATATATATATAGTCTTTTTAGAGTTGCTTTACATCTAAGACTTAATAAATGATGAGTTATGCAACATTTACTCTAATATTAAGATTTATTTATTTATTTATTGCTATTTAAGAAAAAAAAACTTTTTATAATTATTGTTATTATTATTACAACAAAATTAATAAAACACTTATGGTAACATTTCAGAATAGGGGTCCAAAATAATGCATTAGTTAAGCATTAATTAATGATTCATTTGTTCACAATTAAGCATTAGTTGAGCAAAAACACACTACTAATTAATGATTTATGTGACATTTTAATCATTAATTACTAGTGTGTTTTTGCTCAACTAATGCTTAATTGTGAACAAATGAACCATTAATTAATGCTTAACTAATGCATTATTTTGGACCCCTATTCTGAAGTGTTACCATAAGTGTTACTCTGCAAATTAATCTGGTACATAAAGTATTTGATCACATTCACCTCATTTACACCCTGTTAGGTTTCTGTTGAAAACTTACTGTGTAGGTCTGCCCTCTTGTGGCCATAATTTGCCACTTTTGAAAGTCAAATTTCACACGTTAATCACTCTCCTTATTTTTCTTCATTAGCTAAGGATGGCGATTACTGGCGCTTGTTGGCTCCTGGTAACTACAAAGTGTCAGCATCTGCTCCTGGGTACCTCACTGTGGTCAAGAAAGTAGCTGTTCCCCACAGCCCTTCTACACGGGTAAACACAGAGGCCCGATTCTCTCACTCTTCTCATTATATCTAACATCCTCTTCTGACATCTATCATTTTTCTCCCTCTCAGCTGGATTTTGAGCTGGAGTCGCTGGAAGAAAGGAAGGAAGAGGAGAAGGAGGAGCTGATGGATTGGTGGAAGATGATGTCAGAGACACTCAACTTCTAACTTACCTGAGGCAGACGCCATCACAAGCATTATGGGTGTAATATATTTATTGTTGTCGTATGTGTGTGCTCATCAACTTAACATACTTTTGGTTTGTTTTGATTGTTTTACGTTAGAGGCACTGCATTTGAACGTATTTACAACAGCCATATGCGCATAAGCCATTCATACATGCTAACAAAGACAACCTGTGTAGAAATATTTGCATATTGTTTGTCCTTGTAAATATGGATGAATACATGTATTGCCACTAAATGATATGCTATGTAGGTTGCCCCTAATGTAAAGTTGATCCTATTGCGCTGTTTTTGCAATTTTGGATCAACCTGGTTAGTGTTATTTTAGAGCATTGTGTATCATCTGCCTGTGCTTCCTGCAGGCATGCAAAGGTTATTACATATACTGACAGAAAAAGAATCGCCGATAACACAGAAAGTCGATATTGTGGAGGCCGGTCTATTACTCTTTTGTAATGTTGTATTTTACATTGATATTGTGAGATTATTTTGTAGCTATGGTCACCAACCAATCAGAGAGCACTGTGTTGTGATGAATGTACATGTCAGCAATGAATATGACTATTTATTCTGATTATGACTGAAGCCAATGTAGACAGCACTCATTTACACCTAATCACAAGTCTCTTTCTATTCGAACACTGTCCTGTGGTTTTAAATTACATTATGCTTGTTGTATTGAATGGGAGTGCTTTTGATAATCCTGTTTCATTTACAAATGCTTTAATAATTATTACGCCGAATATCATATCCAGACAACTGTTCAGATCGAAAAGAAAATGGAAGAGGTTATCAATTGAACTCCTACCGTATGTTATAAGAACTATTTAGGAAATTAAATAATTATGAACATATGATAGTTGATAGCTATAAATCTGTTTTATCCATGTTTGTAAAGCAGAGAATTTCATTTCAGAGCATAACAGCAGATTTTAATGGCACAAACTAAACACAGAAAGCTTACTTAGATCTGAGGGTTTTGTAATCTATACCAAAATGCACAATTGCGCCAGATAAAGTACTATCTGCAGTCTTTATTAAACATTCTGTTATATATTGTCTTTTTTCTTTCTTGGTCTGTTTAGGTATATTTATATTTAGTGTATTTCCAGCACATGTTAATGCTAAATCAATCAACATTATGATAAAGTCTATAATCCTACATATTAAATTTCTCATTGAGCCAAATGTTAAACCTCTGATTTGGGAAATTACATGCACACCTAAATTGAACCCAAGCTTAAACTTTTAATATTAGTGTCATGAAATGGCATTTCAACTCAGCTTATGTATTTCTCCTTTGAGACTTAAGTGGTATGTCTTGTATATGAATGTAATGATGGTTTAATTGAATGATAAAATTTGCAACCAAAATAAACTTCCCTTTCTGTTGTCAGTCTGCTTCTTGTATTTCTCCTTTTTCTCTGAGCCAGCTGCCTTCTTGTGAACTGCAAATGCTAATGGTTGTAATAATTAACATTAAAATTAATGTAAAATGATTGCGGAGTTTAAATTTCCATTCAACCATGCTCAGTCAACATTAAAACAACAAAAAAATGCAATGACAATACTGTATATTGCAAGCAGAGTAAATGTCTTAAATCCTAACCTTCTTGAGTGTATCCAATATCCAACATTTAAAATCCTAATTTTGAAAAGGGAAGCAGAGAAAGAGAAACACCTTTAAATAATTATTAAGACTAAAAGAATGCCTTGTTTTTAGCCACACTTATGGCTGTTAAGTGAACTCCTGCCAGTTAGTTTAAAAAAATTGGTTCCCAACTCTGATCCTGGACTGGAGGCCCCCGACACTTTACATTCTGCATGTTTTCTTTCACTGACACACCAGTTTCAGGTCTTGGAGTCTCTACTAATGAGCTGATGACCCGAATCAGATGTGTTTGATCAAGGAGACATGCAAAATATACATTGTTGGGGTGCCTCCAGCAACACAGTTGAGAACGGTGAGTTAGACCAGGGGTTCCCAACCCTACCTTCCTGCAGAGTACAGTTCCATCCCTGATCAAACCTGTAATTATCAAGTGCTCCTTCAGATCCTAATCAGTTGGTTCAGTTATGTTTGAGCAGGGTTGGAGCTGAACTCCAGGAAGAGGGTTGGGCACACCTGCCTTAAACTAAAGATACATTAGACTATGAAATCCAATTTTATTCATTTATTTATTTTAATGAATAATGGACTCCATTTTAATGGTAAAATATAATAATAATATATAATAAATATTATCAATAAAAAAGCATGTCTAATTGACTTAAATTATATATAAATATATACGTATATATATATAAATACAATTATAATTAACAGCATTTTATTACAAATTCTAAAAAAATCGAATTTTTCTGAGGACCCTATGAAATATGTTGTATTACAATTATTATTGTTGTTTTTCTACCTTACACTAAAATATTTCTGTCACAATTTATTTAAGTTAAATTAAACTTTTGTTATTTTGTTGAATAATTTTGCGTGCGCGCGCACGTCTATATAAATGATACGATGGTAGTCTGAAATGGTAAAACGGTCATGAACTGACTCTCAGAGCAGTGTTTATTTCCTCATTTAGTGAGAGGACAGATGATGAAAACATCATCACATGTAATAGGTTAAACCACGCATCTGCGTCATTCATTCGCGCAGACACACACAGAACATACACAATTGCATCATTGTCCAAAAATACTAAGGCAAGGAAAACCTTAACATGTTGTGCCTTTTTCAGAATTCCCCTTAAAATATAAGCTTTATACTGGGTTTTTACTAATGTAATACTTTTTTATTATTATTTTTTTTTTTTTTTAACAATTTTGATGATGTTGATATTTGTTTACTTACTTTTCATCGTTTAGTCTAATACTTGGATCATTTTGTTCCCTAGCTGTTCCTGTTCTTATTTTTGTTCTACACAGCTCTTTTTGAATGTTATAATATATGTACGTATATCAGAACAGCATTTAATAAAAGAGAAAAAAAAACATACACAATTGCATTGTGCGTTCCGTTTGTACTTGGAACAAGGAGATTCCCAGTAAAAAACTTTTAACGGGAACGCCCAGTTCCACTTGGAACTAACGTTACAGAATCCAATATGGCTGATCAGTGCAACAGAGGAGAAACATTAGGCCTAGAAATATTGTTTAATAACATTTATGCGTGCCTTTGTCACAGTCAACTCAGTGGTGCACACAATATTATCGAACCTTTATTTGCGGACAGGATACTATGGCATTATCTGTGCAAAATACAGCTTTTGTGTGTTTTACCACATGACTTTTCCCAAATGTGGTCCAGTTGGGTGACGTCATCATCAGCTCCAACATCCCAGGTAAATGGAACCCAGTCTTTTTGTGGTTAAGTCACAGACATAATCGCAGTTTAATTAAGTAAGTGTAGTGACCTGTTTTGATCTATTGATTCAACTTTTGGCAAATTCCGTGACATTCAGCGATACACAGATTTCATTTTTAACCGCGATTCAGGTCGAGTTTTAACCCGTGATTTAAGGCCATGCTCACGGCGAAATTATTTTTTAGTTTTTCTCTCAGAAGTTAAAAAGGTGGACGCCTGTTAAATGCAATATATCATGTGCTGCATTTTTTTTTTTTTAAATACCACACACAAAAAATGACAGCACAGAGGACAGCATCTGATAAAAAGACTAAAATTACACTGCTATTAATAGTTTTATAAATGAGCTATGTTATAATAGATTATAAAGTATATTTAAGACTATTATAGACCATATAGACATTGCTATAAGTGAGACATTTTATTCTCTTTTATTCTTTTTTTTTATTACAATAACCCCTTTCAAATTAACTAACAAGTTATGTCGAAACAAGTAACATAAAAGTAACCCAAAAAAGTAAGAATTTTACTTAAAATAAGTAGGATACAGTTTTCAACATGTAATTTGTAATCAGTAGACTACAGTTTGTAAATCAGAGAGGCTCTTACAAAGAAAAGGAACTTGTCATTATTAAATCACTGAGATTAGCAAGTTTGTGAATAAAGTCTTACGTTCTTAGGTCAGTAAAGTTTTAAAAAAGAATTTTGCCAGTCTTCTTTACTGCTATTCACAAAGTTGTGCAATTATGTAAAGTCGTGTAGGCAAGTTATTTAGCTCTATTCTGTATAGTTGCTGGCGAAGCAGATCCAAGCAGTCTCACCCATTATTCATTCCTTACCTATTAGCATAATCCTGATCAATATTATTGATCAGAGAGGAGACAGCAACTGTATGGCAGTTCCCCTGTTGGCCCAGAGGGATCTCAGAATGCCTAAAACAGCAATACTATCTCTCTAAGGTCCACTTCTCTCATTACTTCCCAGCGAGAGAGGTGAGAGTAGCATTGATACGTGTTTAATTAGAGCTAAAAATACACATGCGCTCCAGTCTCTCATGAGAGCTGACACCAATATCTAATTGAATGCATTAAACAACAGCACAAAGTTTTCACAAATGGCCAATTACTTTTGTACTTGAGTATGTTTTGGAGTCTTGACTTACTTTGGCATGTTGGTCACTTTCTTTTCTGTTTTTGCCTCTGCCTTGTTCCTGAAAGTTGTTTTTTATTTATTTCTTACATGGCCATGTAAAAAAAAGAATGCTTAGAAATTTATAATAAACTTACTAACATGTACTAACAAGTCCAATACCCTTAGAAATTTTGGCATTAAAAAAATGCATATATGTGTAAATCTCGTTTCTCTATAGAATCATTACTAGACATTTCTTGTGATAATCGACAGAGGGCGCTGTTGAAACGTTTTACTGTAAAAGGTGCCTTAACGATCGATGAATGACATTTAGAGGAAAAGTTAAATCAGGTCTCATGTACAAAAGTTAATGTGTATCTGTATCTAAATGTAGGCTATATTCATGTTCTACACATTTATATGTCATTTAGACTGTAATTCTAAATGAGTCAACGTGTGAATGGACACAGAATGTTGTTTTACCTCATTATTAGTCAATTGACTATGCTCGTAAGGTGCCCACATTATGTCCCTAAAGGTCCGAAATGTTAACAAAAGCGGTCCTGTGGTGCAATACTAGTGCCAAATGGACACATAAACTCTCAAAATGAGACAAAAGTTGGAATCGAAGTACACAAAAGAGAAATTCAGGGACCTAAAAACTAAAAAAGACATGAGACAGACATGGTCACATGCTACACATGCATTCAAGTGTGTGTGTGTGTGTGTGGCAGCATTGCTTTGATTTGAGACCTGTTTCAAATCCTCTCCTCTGTTCGCTTCCCTCCTGTATTTCTCTTTTGTTCTTCTGGGTGGCCCAACCTTCTCTTCTTTCTCCAAATATCCTTCTGTCACTGGGCTGTGAACACCATCCTAATCTGCGAGTGTGTGTTTGTGTACAGTGTATGTGTGCAAAGAAAGAATAATGAGAGAGATTCACATTTATGTTTGTGAGTGCTATAGTGTATGTTTGTGTATGAAAGTGTGCCTGTGGGGTGTATTTGTATATTTATGTAAGTGTGTGTGTGTGTGTGTGTGTGTGTGTGAGAGTGAGAGAGACAAAGAAAGAAGGGGAGATGCTAGAAAGGTCACTGGGTCCAGTATTTGTTTTGTAATGGTAATCATAGGATATGAGCATCCTGTATTCTTCGATATTGTCTTTTTGTCTTACAGGCTTTGGCATTCTCTGAAGTGGTAACAAGTATTTATAAATGTTATTTATTCAACACAAAATTAAAGGATTACAAATAATAAATGGTAGTGACAAATATCACTACAATTTTTTTTCAAAATAGTATAAAATAGATTAATGGTGGTAACGATGATCGCTATTATTGTTTTTTATTAAAATAAAAAAATTTGTATAGCTCTGGATTTATTTTTTTAAAGTCTTTTTTACAACCCTTGGTCTATTAATTTTTATCTTACACTATACTTTCGTTAGCAATCTATATTATGATTTTCATATTGTCTTTCATGTATCAAGATTTGCGCTGCAGTCCATACTGGGATCAGAACACTAGATGCTGATGGATTGGACTCTTGAAATGAGCCAGTAAGTAAACACCCAGAACACACCAGCAACAATATAGTAACTTAATAAAAAAAAAAAAACACTCAATAGCAATTGCATAGCAAACACTGTTGCATTAGTTTGGTGAGTTTCAGACCACTCATATTTTCTTCATTCAATGTAAAAAATAATCTAGTTTTGTTGCACAAATATCTAAGTGTAGTCTAATCTTTAGCACTCTTGGCTACATTATTATAATCTTTTCTTTGACCTGTGCATGTGTGTGAATATGACTGACTCAGGCTAAGCAGCAATTACCCATGAAACACTTCTAAACTATATCTATTAATCATGATACATGCTGGGCTACTGTAGGGGAATCCAGCAGGGAAATAAATTAAGTTTGTGAGAGTGTGTGTGTGTGTGTGTGTGTGTGCGTGTTTCTCTTCCTTGTTCACTTTCTTTTGATACTCTTTATTTAGTTTTATCTTCTATTCATTATCCTGCATCTCTCTTTTTATTTAAATAGCACACGGTAACCTCTTGTGTTTTGTCTTTGTAATGAAAGTCACATCCTGAATACAGTGATAACTCTCTTTCTGTATGTATGTGTGTGTGTGCACTTTTACAGCTATCTTTGTGAGGGCCGGTTTGAGTTTTAGATCATCATAGTGAGGACAATTTTGTAAAGTAAGGACATTTTGTCCTTGTCCTCACTTTCTGAGAGCCCTTTAAAGACCTGTTTGAGGGTCAAGACTTGGTTTTAGGGCTCAGGTTATATTTGGGAAAGGGTAAGTTAGTTCTAGGTAAAGCACTTAGTTCTGATGGGTAGGGTTAGGGTCAGAAGCTAGAGATTGCATTGAGTCCATGTATGTCCTCACAAAGATAGCTATACACAGTTGACTGTGTGTGTGTGTGTGTGTGTTGTACTCCAGCACACTGAGCCTCCATTTCGCCATTGGCTGCAGTGGTGTCTGACAAACAGATGCCCTGGAGGCGTTTTAATGCAGACTGTTGGACTTTGAGTTTTATGTATTAGAACAGCTGCTGCTAGGAATCAGCCAATCACACAGATGAGCAGTCACCTCCACAGACACCTCACACAGACCCCGGCAGAACCCTGCCACAGCCAATCAGAGACTACGTGTGATAGGTCACTACTCCAGGCACATATACTCAAACACGCGCTCGCATGTTTTTCACATTTTCCCTTGTTAATCAAAACAAAACGTTTATTATTATTTCTGAACCTGCTGAAAAAAAAATTTAGCAACTCAATACTACATAATAAATATATATATATATATATATATATAAATCTCTAAAAAGGATAACATGCACGCATTTCTACCAAAAAATAAATGGTGCACTGTGATTTAGGAGTACAATGATGCACTTGGAAAGAAGTGCACAGGAAGTTTTGATCTTTTATATTGATCCAGCTGTTTACACCCACTGTTGGAGGACAAGCTGCCGCCTTTTCTTCTTGTCCTCTGTCAATCCATCCATTTCTTTCTGAGGTTGGATCAATGAAAAGCTCTCTTGAGGTAAAAGTTGGTGTTGAGGTGAAGAAATGAACGCCAGAGTGACAAAATAAAAATAAAAAGTACTGTGTAAGTAGATTATTTTGAATTTGAGAGAATAAAAATAATATGACTAATTGCTTTCTGGAGCCAGCCAAAAATGTGCCACTGGTAAAATATATAATTTAAAGTACATTATTTACTCAATTGTGTTTATATAAAATATTTCCAATTCATTATACACAAAACAAGTAACACTCTTAAAAATAAAGGTGTTTAAAAGGTTCACAGTGATAGAAGAACTATAGAACTGTTCTTTTTCTGAAGAACCTTTTTCACAACAAAGAACCTTTTGTGAAAAAAGGTTCTTCAGATGTTAAATGTTATCTGTGGAACCATTTACCCAAAAAAGATTATTCGGTGGCATCATCAAGCACCTTTTTTTTTAATAGTGAATGATAAGAAAAGGAAATATAAAATATAACTATAAAAAATAATAACATTTTTTATTTAATGACAATTGATGAAAAAAAATAACAAAAAATATATATAATCTAAAAGTTATAAAACATTTATCAAGACATTGTGAAAGAAATTATCATTTTTGATCACATATGTCAAGGCAGTACTTGGTTTCTGAGGTTTTGCAGCTAAAAAAATAATTTTGCTTCAATAAATGGGCAACTATTAGCCCCTGTAACTTCTTTATTGATCCATTTCAGAAAATGGTGTAGAATTACTGTATGTTTTTTTTACTCCTTTTTTTTAAAGATTAAAACACACACTAGGGTGAAGGTCACTCACATGTGGGCATCCAGGTCTTTTTCCGTTCATACTATACTTAGTTAGTTTTGTTAAGCCACACTTTTGAACAGAATAAAGTCTGGTTTGTTGCTTATTTGGTTTAGAAAATGACAGAAGTGCACTCTTTGAATTTAGTCTATCCAAAAGTAATGAGCACTGATAATTTCACAGGTGTAACTCCAGAATATACAGTTTTACTATCGAAAAGGTCATCAGTGAACATATTGTTGGGGTCTTGGGATGTGTTTGCACATGCAGCTTTATACTTCCTGCATTTTAGATATTAGTTATTCCCTTTATAGTAAAGAATGTATATTGCAATGCCATTTCCAGAAATTTGGCCACAAACACCACACCAACCTAAACACACAGAAACTCCTTTAGTTGATGTAACAATCCTTTCAGTATCCTTTGACAAACACTCTTCACGTCCTTTTCCTGTTTCAAAGGGGGCCATTTCCTGTTGGCGCTGCCACCTCAGCTGTCCAATCTTCCCTTGTCCGCAAGGCACAAGTGGTTTGGTCCTCATGGCTCTTATCTAATCTGGAGTAGTCCACACCTTCATAGTGAGGTGATGGAGGGAGTGAAAAATGCAAGGGTCTGCACATGAACCTGTGAGTTCTACACACACACACACACACACATACCTCTTATGTAATTAGAATTTAGCATTTGCAAGTATAAGCTTAATGAATGCATTTAGCCAGAATAAGTGTGTGAACATATCATTATGTTTTACATTTAAATTACTTTCTTTTATGCTGTGTGTTAGGTTATGATTTAATTCAGTCACAAAGCGCTCACAGAAATGTCCACACATACACTCTCCCTAAAGCTGATCATAATCCACTCTGGAGAGGAAACATATCTCACACAGCCAGAGACACAGACTCAAAGAGACACCAGTTCCTGACACACACATACACTCCTTACTTAAGGAAAATCACAGCATGGTGGGTTTGACATGGGTTTGAAGGCTCAGCTCCTTTCAGAAATTACTCGACTGTGTACCTCATGTAATTGTAAATGTACATTTCTGTACAAGCATGCGCATTTTACAAGTGTATATTTTTCTATCTCTCCTCCTGCAGCTGTTCTGCTTCTTTGAAATCCTCTAATTGCACTGGTTTATTCAAAGTAAAATACAAACAACTGCTGAATAAAGTTGTGTTTTAATTGTAAAGCTTATCTTAAGTACACACACAAACCGTTTTCTTCATGTAGACCAACGCCTTTATGTGTTTTCTCCTTGTCCATTGGTCAAGGATTGTCACCATCCTTTGTAGGCACAATATGTAAGTGAAAATGCGTTGTACTCTAAAACATTTCTGCACAAAATATATTATCGATTCAGACTTCTTTCAATGCAAAGAAAAAACCCCAGTAACAACATATTGTCAGTACATATATTTCACTGACCTTGCTTCTGTCTCTTCTGGAACACACACTCTCACACACAGTGTTTAAACAGAGGAAATCCTCTCTTCCCGTTGGCTGAGTGTGTGTTTACTCACAGAAGGACTCCACTACACTCCAGAACTGAGGTCACACACGGGGTGAAAGGGCACGGTTCCTCACACTTACACGTACAGTGTGTACCAGACTTCACCTCTCGCACTAAAGCAGTCTATGCCTTCCTCTTACTATATTACTAAATAATGCATGCACACGTAAGTGACAGATAACCATATACTGTTAAATGCATCAAAACGTTGTTGACACAAAAAATCGGATTTACTCTTCTGAGAGATTTAAAGACCATGCATATATGACTCAACAATCCACTTCAAATGCACTGTTTAAGACTGTGCTGCCATGCTTTAAAGACCTCAATTTATATTTACAGTAACATGAGGAACGGTAGGGTAGTGGTTCGAATTTCTCAGTAACCTCAGTAAATGTCACAAACAAAACTGTCTATACTCAACATCAACTTCTTGTTTAACAAACAGTTGTACACAATATCACTGCTTGTTACATCATTTATTTCACGAGTTCTCGCTTCCTTATTATAACAATTAGGCGTATTTGGCGTGCTGTCCAGGGAACGAGCCCTAAAAGATGGAACCCTATGGGGTAGAACCCTAACCAGGGCTGTGTTCGACATCCGGCTCGAACTCCACTCGCCCCCTGGAGGAAGACGCGAAATACGGGTGGAGAAAGGGAGTAGCTCACAATGCATGTCAGAGCAAATGAGAATCACGAGGTCAAAGGAACTGCCTGAAGAGCTCAGAGACAGAATTGT
>JAUCNO010000626.1:4593558-4608288 GCA_032353835.1 Enteromius viviparus | reverse complement strand
GTCAAAGGAACTGCCTGAAGAGCTCAGAGACAGAATTGTGGCAAGGCACAGATCTGGCCATGGTTACAAAAACATTTGCTACACTTAAGGTTCCTAAGAGCACAGTGGCCTTCATAATCCTTAAATGGAAGATGTTTGGGATGACCAGAACCCTTCCTTGAACTGGCCATCTGGCCAAACTGAGCTATCGGAGGAGAAGAGTATTGGTGAGAGAGGTAATAGAGAACACAAAGATCACTGTGGCTGAGCTCCAGAGATGCAGTCGAGAAATGGGAGAAAGTTGTAGAAAGTCAACCATCCCTGCAGCCCTCCACCAGTCTGGGCTTTATGGCAGAGTGGCCAGACGGAAACCTCTACTCAGTGCAAGACACATGAAAGCCCACATGGAGTTTGCTAAAAAAAAAAACAGAAGGACTCCAAGATGTTGAAAATAAGATTCTCTGGTCTGATGAGATAACATAAATAACAGGGTTGGAAAAGTCATCAGTCCCTTAACTTAATACTTAGTTGAGCCACCTTTTGCTTTAATTACAGCCAACAGTCTTTTTGGATATGTCTGTACCAGCTTTTCACACCTTGACTGGGGAATATTTGCCCATTCTTCCCTACAGCATTGCTCAAGTTCAGTCTTTGGTGAGCGGCAATAGACTGCTCTCTTCAAATCTATGCACAGATTTGGCCACTCAAGGACATTCACCTTCTTATCTTGGAGAAATTTTGCTGTTGTTTTGGCAGTATGCTTTAGGGTCATTGTCATGTTGGAAGGTTAATGACCTGCCCATCTTCAGTTGTCTAGCAGAAGGATGCAGGTTTTCCTCCAGAATTATGATATACTTGGCAGCATCCATTTACCCTTCAATCCTGACCAATCGCCCAGTTCCAGCTGAAGAGAAACACTCCCACAACATAATGTTGACACCACCATCCTTCACAGTAGGTATGGTGTGTTTTGGGTCATATGCCGCGTGTTTGCTTAACGCTTGGAGTTGAGTCCAAAAAGGTCAATTTTGTTCTCATCAGTCCATAAAGTATCAGACTCTTCCAAATTAGTTTTTGCATAGCGCAATTGAGACAGGGTGTGACAGTTTTTGTAGGAAAGGCTTCTTTCGTGCCACCCTTCCATACAGGCCAGCTTCGTGTAAAGCTTTAGAGATAGTTATCACATGCACAGACTGACCAGACCCAGCCATAAAGTCTTGCAAGTCTTTTGCTTTTGGCCTCCTGGTAGCTTCTCTTACCAATGTTTTCCTGGCTCTGTCATTTAATTTGGATGGATGGCCTGATCTTGGCAATGTGCTGGCGAAGCCATAAGCTTTCCACTTCTTAATGATGCTCTGAACAGTACTTTAAGGAATAGCTAAAGCCTTTGAAATGTTTTTGTAACCCTTTCTTAACTTGTGGCTTTCTACAACTTTATCTCGAAGGTCTTTTGAAAGAACTTTCCCAACCAAGGTGAATTCTTTGCAGTACCATGCACTACTGACAGTGGATTATTCAAGAAACAGCTCCTTTTATTCTCAAGCAATCAACACCACTACTACTGATGTCAGATGGGGCAATTAACCTGGTGTTTAACATGGAAGTCGATTGCTTGCATCTCAGGAAGTTTGTAATACTCTTAGGGGCTGATCACTTTACCAAACCAGACATTTCACTGATTCATTTTGATTAATCCTCCGGAATTTATTTTAATTATATTTTTACTTTAATGATAACAATTACAATGTGTACATCCAGCTCTTAACTGCACTTAAGACTTAATCTATTTTATTTTCTTTAGGCACTGTATATAAAATACCCCATTACACTGTGTTCCACCCAAAATAGCTTGAGGAACATTACAGCCAATGGCCAAAACAGCATGTATGTTCTGTGCTTGCATGAGAGGAAAAAACTTTTTGCAGTAGTCTATATTTGTCATTGCTTTCTATTTTCAGTATAAATGATGTAGATCAGTTCATCTTCACTTTCTTCATTCCAGACATCCGTGTTATGAAAATATTCTCATATCCGAATGCTCATATAGGATAACCAATCAGTGTGATCTCACGCACAGTGTTTCTGACACTGAAACATAATTAATTGGCTGAAAAGCTGCCAACGGTGATCTGACTAGTTCCACTGGTGCAGAACACACAGAAAAAACTGGACCAACATATGCTCATTGACAGCCTGACAACTAACCATCGGTTTGGTCATTTGACATCTCTGTGTTCTATTAAAAGATGTTTGACATTTATGCCAAACGTTATTGCATATAACATTTATATTAAAAAAAGAATTACAGACATAGAGACTTTATTCAAAAATGTTTATTTTTGAATCAAAAACAAAATATATTTGTGACTTTACCATTTAAGTCTATTCTAGTTTATTCTAGGGCTCAGCCAGACTAAAAGACAAGTCAATTTTAGCCTATGTCAGTTAATCTGGTAAACCCATGCTAATCACCTCTTTATTTAATTCATTTTCTCACTTATGCCTCCATCCCAATGAACATTGGATAGCTGCTGAGGTTACCGTGGATCAGATGTCATCCATTAAAGTCCTGGACTAGACCTGTGATTAGTGTTGGAGTCCTGGTAGTGTAAGACCTACACTGAGATTCCAGTATAGAGTAACTGAAGATTTTTAGGTTTAAGAGCTCATAACCTACTCTTCTAGTAATAGTGTGCACAAGGAGCAGTGGAAACGTCAAATCAATTTATACATTCAGTTTACTGTGACTACCTAGTAACATTTGATGTAATAAGTAGTTTATTCAGACCAGTGAGGTGTAGTGATTTTTGAAGGGTATTTAAAAGCATTTAAAAGAGTTGATCACTCACTTTTAATTAGGTTATTAATTCCAATGGAGACTCTCATTAAATGCAGTATTTAGCTGCTAGCATGCACTGGGCTGAAAAGGATTGAGTGTGATTATGAAATAACTACATTACATCCATACAGCGTTTCACTGTATTGGGACAGCTACAAGGCTTTATAGCAGATAGTATTTAACAAATTATAACCCCCAGATATAATCTGTTGATGTAAAGGAAGACATTTTTTGTGGCTGATTTTAAATAATGAAGGGCTCACCTCAACTCAGGAATATTAAATTCCAAAATATTAAAATAAATGTTGCAATATCTTGTAATCAAACAAATTATACTAATGATAATAAATATGAAAAAACTAAGTAATGTGTTTTATTGTTTCAGATGTTTTGTTCTGGGTGAGTGGTTCCCACAATTACTTAAGAGTATCTTCCCTTTTCAACCCAAGGAGATTCCCCTCCTGTCAAGACCATCTTTGCACTGAATTGTTCAGCCACTGCCTACTCCCTCTGACTTTTGGCAGGATGTTAGCGGCCATTCATGCGTGCTGTAGCCATTCATCATTTTCACCACATAAAGCCTGTCTACAAACATCTAGTGCCCTTGTCGTGCAGTGCATGAATGTGTGCAGGACTTTTTGAGGCATAGCTTGATGGATTGATGGCGTGACGTCAACACGGTTACCTTGCCGTAAGGGAGGGGGGGATTAATCTGTGTGTGTGTGTGTCAGGAGAGAGAGAAAGACGCGTTAATCTCCAGGGAAATGGGCACGTTTGGAATAAGCGGTACCAGTCAGCAAGCGCACTCTAATATTTCAGTGGCTGTGGAAGAAGGGTTTCCAAAGAGAGAGAGAGGGAGGGAGGGAGAGAGAGAGAGGGGGAATATGAGGGCAGTACTCAAGATGAGCCTGCGCTTTGAGGCTGTAAAACACTAGACCCTGAGGGCATTCTCTGAGGTAAGCTCTGTCTCTCTCATATTTTAACAAGGGTTGACGCCACGGTGTTAAACTACGGCGCGTCTATTCTTTGTGTTTGTAAAAGTAGCGCGCGATAAAGGTTCGAGTCTCCTCGCGCTTACTCGTACACGGCGCGCTCTGTTCTGTCAGATGTGACGGCTGCGCTTAAACCGTAACGGCTTCGAAGTAAACTCTCCCGAGGTAAATAGGCGTTAAAGGAGACCGGGCCCCGGGGTTATGGCCGGTAAATTGTATTAGTCAAGACCTGAGAGTGGATAAACGAGCTCAAAGCCGCCTCCGTGAAGTGCGTTCGGCGTTTTGACAGTTACTTTAACTTACTCAAGTCAGAGAAGTTTGTATATTCTAGCTGAGATGTGTTGAAGGGAACGAATGCACATGCTTTTTTATAGTGTTTCTTAGCTTGCTTGTTCCAGAAGGCTGCAGCTATTTTGAGGTCCACACTGTCCAAATTAAAGCAGCCTCACGCAGCAAATTACACACTGAGAAATTGCCTTTAGTTCTGAGGCGTGTGTGACAGAGAGAGAGAGAGAGAGAGAGAGACAGACCTACTTTATGAGGGGAGTTAAACAGGTTTGTTAAATGTCACACCACAGCCGCTTTTACTGTCACCTCCTAATAAAGCAACTATTGTATTTATAACAGTTTTTAAATACGATCTCACCTACATGGAACTTGCGTTACATCCTGAGGTTTTGTATAGGCGACGGGAAAACAGTGCTTTTGCCGGATTATTGCTCAAATTTTAGTGAACGTGTGACTTTTACAGCTACCGGCTCGTTTTTGGGTGAACTGGTTGGTATTGTTAAAGCAAATCATACAGTTTCCTGTCTTTATAATGTACGAAAGATGTTATGTATGTTTTTTATTGTTCTTTAAAAAGTAAGTAGTTTGTGTACATAGGAAATGTTTAGCCTATTTATCTATCTATCTATCTATCTATCTATCTATCTATCTATCTATCTATCTATCTATCTATCTATCGATCGAGATTTGAGCTTCGGTAAAAACCTGCTCGGAGTCATTTAAATATGTTAAACATCTTCATTTAAATATTAATTTAAATGTAGCTATATCACGCCTCACCCCCTGCCACCAGTGTCTTTACCTGTTTCATTTAAAGACTGGCTTTCATTGCAGCTCTACCTTTTGAGGAAATCTTACTGTGCGAGAGAAAAGAAAAGTAAGCTGGTATCTGCCGGTTCATGTCGATGCATTGGGCGTCCAGCTGAGATGCCGCGACACTGACGGTCCTGCCCCGTCTGTCGAACCGGACCAATGATGATAATGAAGATGATGATGTCCACACGGCGCGTGTAGCGCTAAATCACCACTACCGGACCCTTACAAGACACTCCACTCTGATCCGCGCTCATTCAAACTACAGATGGACTGCCTTCACTCTGCACTGACCAGTAAAATGAATTGGATCACACTCCTGCTGGCTGGCTTGACTTTTTGGGGCAAAGTGTCCTTGCACAGCTGCTTAGATTATGATGACAGTTATGATTATTATGAAGAGGACAAAACAGAAACGATAGACTACAAGGATCCCTGCAAAGCTGGTAAGTGGCTTTTGTGCAGTTTAACTTGCTTTTGATCTGCAAACACTTACTATGAGGAGATCAAAGGAGAAAGCAAAAACATCTAATTCGCAATTCACACTGTGCTGTGTTATAGGTTAAACGTATGGAGTAGTGAGTTGTTGCGCTTTTTAATCCCAAACTATAGTTTATTTATCTTTACGCGGAGACTCGCGCTGGTCACGCTTTGGACCCTCTGGTGCGCGAGCATCAGCGACGCCTCTTTTTTAATATATTTTTTTTCTTTTGACGTAGAAAAATCCCTCGCAAGCCTCACACGACCCTCCTCCCCCGCTGAAATGATCTAGCCCGCTTTAATTCGGTTTCTCCCAGGATGATCCCGCTGCTCGTGGGGCCACGTGCGCTCCGCTGTCATAAACCCTTGCTTTCCGCGTGCACGTTTGTCCGTGCAGGTAGAGTGCGCCTGCATGATTTGCACTCTCTTATGTAATTGTTATATCAATCTACCAAAGTTGAAACTGAGTTCACTCTGTCCATGTGGACCACTATTTCACCTGCTGACAGCTGGCGTGCAAAAGTTATTAACGAATGTTATTAATTATGATTAAGTAAAAGGAACGAGTAATTACAAAAAAACGTGGCTTTCTTATACCTTTACGTTGTGCATAATTGTTTTTGGGTGATTTTATGTTTATGTAGTGTGTAATCATTAAATAGATTTAGTCATACACATTTAAATAGCCATTTTTCATGAAGGGTTAATCTAAATAAACACTTAAGGGGCCACGTGTATATGTTTGCATATAGTCAGTTTAGATGATTTTTATGTTTGTATTTCCACATCTTCATACAGAAGGACAATAATAATATTTCTTTTTCATTCTTTTCTCTTTTGGATGTGCAAGTAAACTCCACCTAAGGCAGAACAGATATTTAAATGCATCATCTGTAGTTACATTTTGCAAATAATTGCTCTGTTCCTCCCTCTATCACATGCCAACACACAGATTTACTCACATAATCTTCCTATACACATTCTCTCCCTCGTTTTCCTTTGTGTATATATCATGTTTACTCAGGAACTATAAATCTGAGCATTTGTTTCTCTGCTGCAATGTGTTGGCATTGTTTCCAGGCTTTCATGAGACAGATGTATGTACACACACAGAGGGCACACACACTATACACACAAGCAATATGGATTACTAATGAGAAGGGGGAAAGAGCATTTAAGTGGTTTGTATGAGTGTTTGTCTCCGTGCAGGGTGTATGTATGTTTGGATTAGTGTGTCTATGTTTGGGTGTATGCGTGTAGGAGTATGACTGTTTGGCAGTAATAGGGAGGACCTCTGTTTTTCCAAACCGTGAAACATTCAGCCTAGAAATTTGACAGGCTCGTTAATAGCAGTGCTACAGGGAGAGGGTGGACAACATCTTCACAGAAACTTTCAGCACATACATAAATAAAAACACTTTTAATCTTTACTACACACACTGCTCTATGACATATTCCAAGGTGACCCTAATTCATACCATTGTAATGGAAGTGTCAAATGCTAGTAAAGAGCTTGTACCCTGTATATGAACATGTACCAAACTCCCACATAAATTACCAGTGTACACCTAAGATGACTGCATATTCTACTCAACGTAATATTTCAGGTTATCTGCCATCACGCTAAACTTGTGTGCAATGTGTAATTCATAATCCACAACTTCATATTTAGTATGCTACAGATAATATTAGCGTTATAATGCTTGAAGAACCGTCCAGGTCATTGAGCGTGTTCGATCCAGTTCTCTCTAATGCTAACGTTAGCCACTCTCTTAGCTGATGGAGCATTTTACAGATGTGTCTGCAGTGTAACCATGCATTAGCATATCTGCTCTGTGTTGATGTTTTAGCAGAAATAGCCATGCTAATTAAATGCAAGGTGTCAATGGGGGGAGCTGCTCTGCCTTTCAGATGAATGGACCCAAATTTAGTTTAATTGTTTACAGGCGTACAGTATTAAACCTTGTTATTAAAGGGACAGTTCATTCAAAAATTAGAATTTTGTTCTTAAATGCTCACCTTCATGTTGTTCCAAACACATAAAACCTGCATTCATCTTCAGAACACAAATTAAGATATTTTCCATCAAATCTGAGAGCTCTCTGACCCGGCTCTAATCGATAAGGTCCAGAAACGTAGCAAAGACATGTCCATTGTGGAGAATATCACAATTTATGCATTTGCTTCCGTGTCATTCCATTATTTTTGTTTTCTTTGTGCACGAAAAGTGTTTTTTATAGCTTCCTAAAATTACGGTTGAACCACTGATCTCAGATGGACTATTTTACCGATATCCTTGCTACGTTTCTGGACTCTTGCTGTCTATGGAGTGTCAGAGAGCTCTCGGATTTGATCAAAATGTCAGATTTTTTTTTTTCAATGGTAAACAGAGGTCTTTCGGGTTTGGTTAGTTTGGACTAACCCTTTAACTATTTAACAAAACACACACACACATTAGGTTTTCATGTTCTACTTTAGACATAATGTTTTTATATGTATAACCTATACAGTAGTCAACATTCAAAGTGGATCAATTTTTCAAAGTTGTCCTAAAATCAAAAACAACACCTATTCTTGTCTTAGGAGTACTATGAAAGAAGGTTTTGATCACTTCGAATGCTGATCTTTTGTATATCTTATCCTCTAACCCTGCCCTCACAAACCTCACAAACCTTGCATTTTACAGTTTAGATTTTACTTTTACCTGTACCACACTTCACATATCCTTTTGAAATATCTGTTAACATGTATTGTACACTAATTGTGATTACTTAACAATAGGATTAACCATACTTTTACAGTTTGTTTTTTCAAATGCTTACACATTTTCAAAACTTTGCCTCTTTTTTCCCCCAAAACTTTATACACAAGCAATCGTGCACACAAAATGCAAAATGGCTTACACCACTTGGAAAATGAAGCAGGGCGGTCTAAATATCACAATCACATTTTTTAAAAGAAAACATTTGCAAACACCTTTGCCATAATATTAATGAGGTAGATTTTTGTGTGTTACATAGAGAATTGTGTTGTGTTTTGCAAAAAAAGTTTTTTGAAATTTGTCAATTTTTTTGTCAAAGGCCCAGATTTGGTGTGTGGCTCTGGTGTTTGAGTGTCAGGTTTCAGACATTGTGTGACAAGTAAAGATTTGATATGCAAGCACCTGAAAAAGTTTGACATTTGTCAATATAAGGCAAGACTTTGGAAACAAGTTATTAGGTTTTGCGTTTGTTTTCTACAGTTTTAGAAATGTCAACCCAAGGGTTGCAAAACCTGAAATGCTTGCACATTTACTTCTGTATGTTCAAGGTGTACCACTTTCATGAGTCCTATTAATGGTTTGTTTTGGTTGACATAACAGAAGGCTATTAGCTCCATTAATGAGGTAAATGCATTGTGTAGGACTTCTGTTCTTGTTTACAGAAACCAAGAGCTCTATTGGTTTCAATGGGTCACTAAAGGTCTAGTTACATTATACAGTCATTAGGTGATGTTATCTGTTTCTGTTATCTTAAGACATTGTAAACCTAATGGCACTGTTGCTACATAATAACCAATCTTTTCTGATTATGCAAATTTAGCCCACGCCTCCTTGTTTAGCCAAGAGAAACATAAACAAACCAGAGGGAGTTTACTGTGGGTGTATGCGGACAGACTTGGGGGCAAACACACAGAAAAGAAAGCTGATGTGACTTTTTATACTTCTCTCAGAATAAGAGTCAACATCTTTATTGATATGATTGTCAGCATTTACAGTAAGTGTTTACACAGCACTTGCAATAATCAAATGTACATTACAGAATATAAATGAAGCCAGATAAAGAAAGTAATATAGAAAGTAAAAAGGGCAAGTAGAAATAGAATATGTTAGTTGTGAATTGATGGTATACACATAATTGTAGTAACAGATCATTTGTCAAAGTAACACCCACTTAAACTATAACTATACTATTATCTTCTTCTTCCCCTTTGTATTGTTCATTCATAGTGTTTGCAGTTCCTGTCAGATACTTTCTGCACTTCATTCCTCACTCATTGCCTACACATTATTTTTCTTATTAGTTTTATAGTAGGCATTGGTTTATTTTGTGGAATTGTAGTTTATAGTCCTCTGTCATACAACTGTAATTTTTTTCTGAATGTAATAGTCTTGGTGGCTTTTTGCGAGGAGTTTTGGGAAAATAGGCATACTAGATGTTTTAAATAAAAGTTGTAAAAAGACAAATTGCTGCAGGTTTTTATTTCTCTGCATACGTATAATGTATAGCAAATCTCAGCTGCTTGTAATATTACAAAATGTAATCTTATCACCCAATCTGCTAAATGTGACTAAATCATATGAAGATATAAACAAACATTACCTTATTTTCTGTAAAGCTGCTTTGAAACAGTGAAAAAACTGACTTGGCTTGACATGATCGAGTCAGCTTAATCAGCTTAAATTTATATATTATGTTGAACCCCCTTATGAAATTACCTATTGCTTAAAAAAACTGTTTTAATTACTCATCAAAGCCATTTTTTATGCATATTTAGTGCTGATATAGGAGTTCTCTTGTCAGTCTGACAGTAGTCTGGTCTTTTATTTAATTTTTGAGTTTGCGTAACCCTGTTTACATTATATTATGCGGTGCAGCTGGGTGTCAGTTTCACCTCTACATACGTGTCAGATTCATATCCATCTGTTTACATATTGCTTATGACCTTGTATGTGTGTGTATGTACTGTGGAAATGACTCTGTGTGGTTGATCATCTCGCTTCTGTTGTTCTTGGGAAAACAGAATGTGAATATTTGGCCGTGTGCTTATCTCATGCCATTAGAGTGCACTAAACACATTTCCATCTCTTTGTACGCTGATTTCCCTCACTATGTGTGTATGTGTGTGACGAATATGGGAGCCCACTTCATTCAGGCACTTATCTCTTCCTGGTAGCCTGCATCCTGCCACTTAGCTTGAGAAGAATCTCTCTCTCACTCAAACACACACACACACACACCTTCATTCATGCCCGGTGCAAAAAAAAAGGGGTTTTGTCATAAAATTGTGCACACAGCAAAACAGAGAGTGTGAGTGAGTGAAAACGGCAAAAACTTTCACTTGCAGTTGTAGTGTCTGCGATGTCAGTGTGTTATCAGAATTAGATTTTTCATTTGGGCTTTACTTGAATGTAAAACACATGACATAAGCCCGTCTTCACAAGTCTAGACACACTCACATTAAAATTCTAAGCTTTCACAAGCTCATCAGACGGCTCTTGGCTCTTTGACTGTGCTTACTTAAACTTTTCTCTGAAGCCAGCCTGTCATAATCAGAGTTGTTGTATGTGTGTGAGATAGAGATGGTCAGTTTAATAAAAGAGGATTTTCCAGGAGCACTCTGGCCTGACAGCCAGCTTCCGAAAATTTCCAAAAATTCCAGCGTCAGCACTGTGCTCCGCCATGGACTGTTTGTTTTGGAGCAGGGAAACATGAGTCAGCGATCTGCACACTTCCTCCTAGAATGAATTTCGCTAATTAAACAATTATGGCTTGACACATCCTGATGTGTGAAAAAGTACTTTGATGCTCCGACAATGGCACTGCCTGAAGTCTTTCTGTCTGTCTCTCATGCACACATTTGCTGAGATTGTAATGACAGCGATTGCTGCTCTCTCCCAGATTGGTTTTGTTTTAGATGTTCCAAGTAGTACACACATATTTGTAGTGTAAACTCATTATCTCATTATCAGACAGTGAAGCCAACTCACCTGTCAATCATCCATTGAGCTAAAACAAAGTTTGGCAGTTTATCTTGTGTAAGATAATTGCCTGACAGCCCAAATCACTGTTTATAAGCCTTGTTGTTTCATCCATTTAGCTTACTGAACTGTGTGTGTTCACACGAGGCGTCAGCGTCAACGCTTGACGGAAGCTGAAGTTTGGCACTGACGCCATGGTCATAGCAGCGTCAGCCAATGAAATTAAATGGGAACTCAGCAACAAAAACTCGGATCCTCAGTTTGCTGCTCTTGAACAAGATGAACGTGATTGAAGTTGAAAAATTCTCAACTTCTGCCGCGAGCAACGCCAGTGAAGCGCCACCGACAGATCAACAAATCTTTTCGGCAATGCTTGACGTCACCCATTCAAAGTCAATGGGAAGCGTTGACGCTGCCCAGTGTGAACACACCGTTATGATACATTAAATTTAGAGAGAGGCCAGTGGATGGAGTTTAGTTTGTTCTTTTCCCAAAATTCTGCAGTAGGCCATATGAAGTAGGCAAATTTCTAATACATTTTTACATTTGCACAAAGGAAAGCAACAGTATAGTATGGTATGGTTGATGTTTTTAGTTAAAGGGATTAAATGATGTTTGTGACTTTTACTTTTGATTGTTTTACACTTCAGTGATTGGTTTTCTCCATTACAGTGGTGACATGCATACAGCCAAGTTAATTATTTTAAGAAAAACACTTGACATTTAGGTACACTCTAAATAATGCAGTGTAAAATATGCACCGAACCGGTAATTGGGTTGTTTTGACCCAGCAGTGTGGGTTAAATGTTAGACCCAACCGCTGGTTCAAAACAACCCAATTGCTGCTTCTGTCCTAACTTTACCCAGCGTGTAGATTTCCTCTTACCATTGTTTCCATCCTCTGTCAATACAGGCAATTTAGTGTTTTAATACAACTTGTAACAAAACTTGTGCTTTCAGTTTTTTGTGCAATGATAACCTGCATTTGAAAAGATTTTGCTGGATGCATTATATAGTATCCACCCTTGAGAAACAGTGGGCTGGTTTAGTAATCACTTTCATAAGATCAGTTATGTCCACCTGAAAAAATGTAAAGCTTTTTGCAACATTTAAACTTGCAGTAACACACTGAGATAGTGAGCAATGTGTGCATTTTTGACAATCAGAGACCCTTCACTCCAATCACAAGTGGTCACAGGAGACACAGTTGAGATGTGTGTTACTACAAGGTATAAACAGCAATGTATCCCAGCTGACTACTTGTGATCTCATCACAAAAGACACAGAGAAAGGTCTTGAAAGCAGGTGTAAACAGGCCCTTGATGCTCATAGCTTAGTCTGACTCTATTGAACGATGGGATGCAAATGCAATTCAATTTCAAGACCAATGGAAACCTTTTTAAAATATAGCTTCGTCAGTTGGCCAGGTGTCATGTATAGCCACAGAGGTTTATTGGCTCTGGTTATTGTTCTGATTAATGCTGTCTACAAAAACAGGACGTCAGTTTATAGCATTGTCACGATGCAAGGTGACATCAAGGAGTTTTTGGAATTGCGTTTGGATGCATATGTGTTTTTGTTTGAGTGTATCTGTCCCCGATTCTTCCTGTGATCAAGCTCACAGGAATGTTTTTTGGGCTGTCACCCAAAATGTTTTGCGTCATGTCTTTCTGACATGTGGCGCAGATGTCTTTAGTTACGCGTGTCACTGACAAACAGAAACACCCCACTCATCCTTCAGCTCCCATGATACTCATTCATCAAACTCAGCTGTATGTTTCTGTGGCTTTAATGAGGAAGGGATTCTCGGTATTTAACTGACATCACAGTAATGAAGCGTCAACATATGGTCAGACTTTTTAAACCTGTAGTGTGAGTTGACGAGTGCCTCCCTCCAGGATTCTCCACAACATCTGCTGTCTCTGTGTACATAAAAACGGTCTGTCAGTCAAACTGAAGGTCTACAAGAGAAGATGATCAGTGGCCATTCTTCATTCAAGTGCACAGTCTTCAGCTCTGTTCTTGCTCTCACAGACAGTAGCTTTTTGAGGAGCCATTCACACAGAATAGCTTTTTGCATTTAAACTTAATCACGAAAATGTGACTCAAAACACTTTTGATTAAATTGGATTATTTTTATTCACTTAAGTATATGTTAAATTAACAATTCGCTTGCTTTATCCATCATGTTGGATTGAAAATAATGCTGCCTATTGTGTCAAGAGCATCGCTTATAATGCTTGAAAATGCTGTTTAGGGTAGGCAACTCCCAAGGTTTTGGAACAGAGCTTTTATTTGAGAAACTAGATTCTTACTGTATCGCTTTTGACTTTTTTATTACTTTGGTGAGATTTGCAATGCAAAAAGTACTTCTCAAATGCTCTGTGGACTTGCTGAGACAAGTTTACTTAGATTGAATGCACGGTAAGTTAGAAAAATGCCTTCCTTTAGCTCTTAAATCACTCAAAGGAAACAGGGAGAATTACTTGGATGTTTCCAGGATAACCTGGAGAGTCTCGTTTGGAATTGTAGTGTGACCTTCAGGATAATCTCCTATTTTAATACACGTTTTTATCTGCACCCAGATTAAAACACACCTCCTGCCGTGCTTCAATAACCTTGGAAGTGAGATTATAATTTCACATTTGCCAAAACATTTTATTCCCCTCGATTACACATTCTGCAGAGGTCTCTATGTTCCTATCTGAGCAGATGTAAAGCTATTAAACTTTTAGTTTAATTTCTTAATGAAACAGTTAATAATTCTATGTCATTGTGATGGACATTTTAGACACATCTCATCCCATTTCCCTCCTACGGTTCATAATCGATTCTTAAGTACAGCTTCTGCTCTGTGTTTATCGATCATCACGGCTGAAGTTATTGACTGGTGCTAAGTTAAGATGTGCAGTCAAAGATCCATTGATGTTAACCGAATACGTGATTGCTGAGGCATTACTGGGCTTCACTTCCAGACTCCCCAAATCAATGTACAAATTCAACAAAAAGCCTTTTCCTCTGCGGTCAAATCTGAGCTCTTTGTCTTGTTCATCTAGACACATTGTCTATGCTGTTATGACGACTGAGATACATACCTCATGTCAGCTATTTAGTATAACATTATTTAGCAGAAACTGAAATACAAATAGAGGGTCTGTGGTCAGGATTTGCATATTTAATGCTGATTTGTAATCGAATGCCTTTTTAAGTAGTGTGGAACACAATTTGAGACCACACAGTGATTTACTGTAAAAATTCAAGTCTGATATTGCATCTTTAAAATATAATCATAATAAATATATAATAATATTTTAATAAATAAAAATATAATCATGCTTTTCTTGGAATTCCCTATATAATTATAACAACTGTATACTTTTGTAGCTACTTCTGCACATTTTCTATGTCAGTATAACAACATTTGGTGACACATGACTGTGTTTAAATGTGTGACAAATTTACTGTAAATCATATTTTTAAAAATACATTTTTAATCTAAAATATATAAAAAATATTTTAAATCATAATATAAAATATCTAAAAAACATAAACAAAGTAACATATATATATATATATATATATATATATATATATATGTG
>JAUCNO010000626.1:4555614-4593193 GCA_032353835.1 Enteromius viviparus | reverse complement strand
CATGAGTTTTTTTAATGTTCATTTTGTTTTAGATCAGTGGGGTTAGATCATAGCTAATATTAGTCCTCTATGCAGGGTGTGATCCACAGGAGACTCCAGCATTATATGATTGTGATACTGATCACGGATTAAAGCTGAACATTGTCTGAGGAGTTGATTGGGTAGGGAAGGATGCTTGTATAAACACGTGCGCATACACACAAACAATGCATAAGAAACAATAGGGGTGGCCTAAAGCTGCAGTTCTCAGTTATGTGATCATGCTCATGCACATACACACATGCATGTACAAGGGCAGAGCAATCAAGATAGCTTAAAGCATAATCTTCATTGTTTATTGTTTTATATCAAGGTTGAGGAGTGAAATCCCTGCCAAAATTACTTGCAAACACAAATGGCTTGGTTCCCAATATTATCTCCCTTTTCATGGCCATCTCTACGACCTCCTTGGCGACAGGATCATTTAAGGATGTATGATGTCATGACTGTAGCTAAACGTTATGTTGGGGCAAGCGCGATACAGACGTTATGTGAACAGGGTTGGAAAGGATGTATATACATGTTCCTCGAGATCCGCTTATTAATTTTTAATCAGCATCTAAGGGTGCGAGGACAAAGGGCAAATTGATGACCTAAGATGTTTCCTCTCATGTTAACTTGTCAATCGATCGCATATGCAGTAAACCTTAAATTAGCATTGGTCAATAGCTCAGGCCATGCTGATCTGAGTCTGCCAGCACATAGACCATCAATCTGGTGCTGCCAGAGAGCATGTGTCTGTGTCCTCTAATAATATCCTTCTCTGTTTCTTTTCCAGCTGTATTTTGGGGAGATATTGCCTTGGATGAAGAGGACTTGAAAATGTTTCAGATCGATGGAACAATAGAGCTTTCACATCAGTCACATGGGAGACAGGGACACACGTCGGGTAAGACACGCATCAGATACCACAGCGCTCCAGACTGCAGTTGTCGACAATCATTGAAAATTGACTGATTTGTGAACAAATGACTTCAGGATTTGTGATAGTACCTCAAACTCACAAATTTAGAATCAGACTCGCTTGGTCAGTAAACCATCTGAGCGACTTCTAAATTACCAGCTGACTAACACTTGAATTGATATGCTTTTTAAATATTCTCAGCAGATTTTTATCAATGTATTATAAAGCATTGCATCTAAACAATTCGCTTTGTTTTGTAATTTGGCATCTAAAAAGTCATAAAGCTGCTAAATGTTTAGTGCTAGACCTAGTCATTTGATCTAGTATTTCTTTTCTGTCTAGATCCCTACATCACACTTTAGACATTATAAATCTGTCACATAATCTGGATTTAAAAAATGAAAGGTCCTCAGTTTGGTTTGAGGTTTTAATGCACATGTTTTTTCAGCTGAGTTCAGTAGCAGATGTGCAGCAGACGAGGTTAAAGCTGCAGTCAGCAGCTGCTGAGGGTTGAGGGTTGTTTCTGGTGCAGAACAACAACAATGACTCTTTCTACAGTAAGGTTCAAGGTTTGAGCTTCTGTTTCACTCAGTCCTTGAAGCTGGCCATGTTCTTTTTTTGTCCCGATGTCATGTTTGAAATCGGACCTTCCTCCAGGCGTTAAATGCCCTGATCTAGCGCTGGTCTCTGCCTGGTTTCGACTGCAGGGTGACACAGAGAAACAAACACACACACATACAGTAGTCTCTGTGGATTTTGTACAGTATTTAAGATGTCTTGATCAGTCTGAGATGCTGAGTTGTCATAAAGATGGCATGAATGTCCATTATTGTGTTGTGGGCTGTGGATGATTTAAACGTATTAAAGTTGTATTGAAGTTGAAGAATGTGTGGGGATATTGGGAGTTTATAGCTTCAGGTGATTAGACTTGATAAATGCTCCTGTCTCAACTCCACTGCACCATCAGCAAACAACTGTGTGTGTGTGTGTGTGTTTGCATAGCAAGGTCTTTTACACCTTATGCAATAGGAAAAGTGCAGAAGTGTATGTGTGTGTACAAAATGTTTGTTTCTTTGTGAGTTAGAATAAACATTGTTAACAAAATCCTTGCTGATATCTAAACTGATCGAAGTCCAAATGTGTGTGTGTGTGTGTGTGTGTGTGTGTGTGTCTTTCCCAGTGCCACATTGTTAAGGTAAACTCTCAGTGTCTAAAACAGGATACAATCACTGGTATGAGTAATGACTACTCACAGACTAGCAGCCAACTAATATAACTTTACCATGCTGGGTAGCAGCATTGTCAGCAACATCACCTTTGCAGCACAAAGTTGGAAGTGGGGCCAAAAAGACGATAAGGATTCAGCTTTGTGTTTCCACTCTGACTGGGGTTGTTGCAGGATGTGCCACCGGGGCAGAAGGGCAAACTGCATCAGGACCAGGAAAAGCAGGAGAACTGATGCATGTTCGAACCAGTCAGGACAGGTCTTTCTTGGATATTTCCAGATTCCTCAGGACAACAGCACACGCTCGTATACCTGACAGTGTTATGTGCGTGAGATGGAGTGTGCGTGCACGCATCATTCCCAAAGCTCAGACTTTTCCTGTGTCTTGGATTCAGAGTATTGTTTGTTCCTCACTTTCCTGCCCCATCAGAGAAATTCCAGAGAAAGAAAGAGAGACAGTGTAAATGCAAAAGTAAGATAGCAGAGGAACTGACATGTGTGAATAGAGATGTTCAGTGAGAACCCTGGGAGTGAAAGACAAGAGTAGGTGAGATGTTGAATAAGGGAGAAGAGGGTGGTGAATGGGGGAGTGAGGACAGATGTAATAGATGTGATAATGGCCGAGAGTTGGTGATGAAACCTTCTCGGCCGACTGACTGTGTTCTTGTAACGTTATAATGGCATCAGTTAAACTGCAAAAAATGAATTAATTATGTCATTAATTACTTTCTTTCATGTCGTTCCATACTCGTAAGAACTTTGTTCATCTTCAGAACAAAATTTAAGATATATTGAATATGAGAGCTCTCTGACCCTACATAGAGAGCAATGTAACAGAAAGGTCCAGAGATGTAGCAAGGACATTGACAAAACAGAATTATAATTTTTGGGTGAACTGTCCCTTTAAAGAGTAACAAAAGCACTCTACACTAAAATGTTCTCATAAAATTAAAATATAACTTTAACAGCGTTCTTGAAATAACTCCCTTTTTGTGTGTTTTCTTCTTTCAGGTGGTCTAGGAGAGCATAATCCCAGTAAGAAGAAAGGTTCATTATATCTGTTGCTGGACAGAATACGACGGTTAGGTTTTGGTAAGTTCAAAACACTGGATTGTTTCTCAACTTTTTTCAGGTTTACCCCACAGCACAATTAGCAAAGCCTTAAGTACCCTTTCATCAACATTTAGAATTACCATTAAAATTAGTCTGTTTTTATTAATTAATCTTGATAAATTAATCATTTATTTTATTGTAAATGATTCATTAATGTTGCTTTTATTATGTGTTTTTTTTTTTGGGAGGTCAAAATTCTGTAACTCATAACTCAATCATTTGGTGAAACAACACACTTTTTTTCTGGTGATGAATGTAAAACTATTCCAAAAGCATCAAACCCCATTTCTAACAGCTCTGAGAGCAATTATTTATGATCATTCTTTAAGAAAGTCCTAGCAGCAAATGTACACTGCTCACAAAAATAAAAGGAACCCTTGTAACACAATGTAACTCCAAGTCAATCACACTGTGAAAGCAAACTGTCCGCTTAGGAAGCAACACTGATTGACAATCAATTTCACATGCTGTAGTGCAAGTGGAATAGACAACCGGTGGAAATTATAGGCAAACAGCAAGACACCCCCAATAAAAGAGTTCTGCAGGGGGGGACCACAGACCAGTTCTCAGTTCCTATGCTTTCTGGCTGATGTTTTGGTCACTTTTGAATGCTGGTGGTGGTTTCACTCTAGTGGTGGCATGAGACAGAGTCTACAACCCACACAAGGGGCTCAGGTAGTGCAGTTCATCCAGGATTGCAAATCAATGTGAGCTGATGGTTTGCCGTGTCTGTCAGCGTAGTGTCCAGACCATGAAGACACTACCAGGAGACAAGCCAGTACATCAGGAGACGTGGAGTAGGCCGTAGGAGGACAACAACCCAGCAGCAGACACAGCAAGCCTTCTTGCCACAGAAAGCAAGAAACATCAGCCAGAAAGCATAGGCACTGAGAAATGTTCTGTGGTCACCAGGTTGCTTCCTAAGGGGGCAGTTTGATTTCACAGAAGTGTTATTGACTTACATTGTGTTGTTTAAGTGTTCCCTTTATTTTTTTGAGCAGTGTATTTAATGTAAACAGATATAAAATTATAGGAATCTTTTGTATGGCTGATTTTAATTATAATGAAACCTCAATTATTATGAAATGCCCCAATGAGACACAATTTAATTTGCACAAATGTAAGTTTATTCTACTAAATTTTGAGGAGAGGATATTTAAAGAATGCTGATTTATATGGTGTCGCATTCATGCATTTTGATTAAGTTTAAGGAATAAAGAACCTGTGTTTGTAAATATCTCATCAAAAACATTATTTACAATTGGTTATTTTATTACACTGGAATCAACAATAGTGTTGTTATGTGTTGGAAGGATGGATTTCATTTCAGTAAGAACCTTTAGAGAATAAACTCTCACAGAAGTCTCTTAAAAAACTGAAAAAAAGAGAGAAGTACAAATTAAATGTAAGAATGCAAAAATACATTCATGTAACATCCAATGTCACCTGCTGCAAGATGTTTTCTATCATTCTATCTTCTCTGTCTACGGTGTAGAGTCGTGGCCGGTGAACAGCAGCAAAGATGTGTCGAGCTCCAAAGCTGGAGGGAAGAGAGTAAACAACGGCAGAGGTGTGAAGTCTCGAGTGCCACGTGCTGCCACATCCCGAGCTGAGAAGATCTGGCCCGGAGGTGTCATCCCTTACGTCATAGGAGGCAATTTCACCGGTAAGTGTCTGTGTGCTTAATATCAGTATATGAACATGTTTGATTTACATTCATATACGAATTCTGTATGGGTTTTTTTCAGGAAGTCAGAGGGCCATGTTAAAGCAAGCAATGAGACACTGGGAGAAACAGACATGTGTGACCTTCATTGAGAAAACTGATGAGGAGAGCTACATCGTCTTCACCTACAGACCCTGCGGGTTTGTGTTTGTGTGTTCTCTATAATTACATAACATTTTAGAATAGTAATGAACACAATGATACTGTGCCATCCATCACAACACATGTGCTTCTGACATCAAGCTACTCAGTAATGTTCTTTAATGTTGGCATTGGTGTATTTCATGGGGATGCACGTTATTCATCGCTCGATATTTAATGTGCATTTGGTCAGTAAAGCCGGTCCTGGAATCAGCAGTATATGCCATCACATGCATGATTTCACAATGAGCAGCATTTACTACACAGAGCCGTTTTGTCACGATATAATAGATAATATAATATTTGAAAATAGTATCATTGAAATTATGTCAGCATGAGATGAAAATTCATCCTTTCTATTTTCTAAATGGATATTATAGATCTTTTTGTGAGTATTCGCTCCATGTTTCGTTTAAAATGCATGAAACACTTCAAGGTTGTCTATCAGGGAAATTAGGTACTATCTAAATTAAAGGTTACTACTGGATGTAAGAAAGATTGAATGAAACACAGTATTCATTAAGGAACACTCTGAGATCCCAGTTCTCATTGTTGTGAGTGTATCCTGTAAAGTTTGTATAAAACAAAGGTATGTGTGTGTTTGTGAGAACAAGGGAGTGAGAGTCAACTGAGATGACTACAGTCGGCTTGGCTTTCCTTCCTTCCCTGTTACCACGGTGAGCAAACCGCCCATTGTTCTTAGGAATGGAATCCTAACAGTGTGTTAACAAGGAAGAGAGAAAGAGAAGGGAAGACGGAAATCGCATAAGTCTAGATAAACATTGTTGGGGATAGTTCGTATCTGAAAACTTGGCTTTTAATTGGTTATTTGATCACATATAAGTTCAATATGACACACCTGATAAGGAGATTTTTAATGACTAATAGAAGCTTTATCAGTTTGGTAACTGGAGTGAAGAGGAAACTGAGTTTGTGAAATGTCTTTGTGGCAATGATGCTGATTTTAGGTAAAGTGAAATTCCAGACAGATTACAGAGAAATAGGCAGAATGACCATTGACAGAAGGAGAGGGCTAGATTAGAGTGGAGGGGAGAGAATTACATAATATTATCCATCTCAGTGCGGTCATATCTGTTATAATCAGCAGACGTCATTCAGATATAAACCTGCTGACAGACCAACACATGCACTGAGTGTTAACCTACTCGACTGCTTTTTAAGCATTTGTCAAATAGCTTGGGCCCGTGTGTGTATGTTTGTATTATGAGACAGTGGCTTGATGTCTGGTTCTTTTGCACAAGTATGCATTAAGGATAAGTATATACTGTTACTAGTTAAAACGTTCAATTAATTTTAGTTCAACTCAACTGAATTTCATGATGCAAAAGGTTGTAAAGCAGCTTTATAGAAAATGTTATAATTTTTTTTTGTTTAAACGCTATTCTCTCTTTTATGATGTAGATTGGTGAAATTGTATAATTCTGAGTGTTTCCTTTTATTTGTGCGTATATCTCTCTGTTCATGAGTGTCCACTCCACACTTTCAATGTCTATGAAATGAGGGATTAAGGTGTTCTAATCCAAGTTATAAATAGTGAGCGAGTGGAATCGAGATTACTGCTTTGTTTTGTGGGTGTGTTTGAGTGTCTGAGACATGCTTAATGGTGGACTATTGAGATTCCACATGGATTTCTCGAACTCTCGACTTCACAGGTTTGCCCTTACTTTGGCCCTGTTTTCAACTTGTATTAAGATTTCGGATTTCATCAAGGCCCTCACTTCACTTACTTAATGTCAGTTGGAAACAGGACCTTTGGGTTAACGTAAATTTCTGGAATCGTTTTATCCTCAACCGCTGCACACTGAAATATTAAACTGTTTTTTGATTGGGCAACTCATTATCGTAAGTGCCAGCACATCAAGCATGATAACTGATCTGCATACGGAAACATAGCTGACCAGAGTCAGCAGATTTGTGAGACTGCTGGCAATATTTCTGTTAATAATAATCGGATTTGCAGGCTTATACAAACACCAGCTAGTGAAACAATTCACCTTAATGTGCCAAATATTCTCACCTCCTTAATGCAACACACACACAACACTGAATAGCGCTTTCCCGGCACAAACCGGCATATTATCCTTTTATTAAAATTCTTTTTCTCAAAATATTGCATCAATATTTCAGAAAATTAAAATGTGGTTTCCTAAGCAAAACCACTGCTTTAGACTGTCTTTTGGCACTTATTTTGGGTTTCTTTCTCTTTCATCTTTGTCTCTCCTGTGGTTCGTTGCATTGGCACTCAGTCAGCGGTGAACATTGTGTGCTTATTTGTCGTTAAGGAAACAACACAGCAAGAATCTGAAAGCTAACCCCAAGTCACCCTAATTACAGTTAATCAGCTCTCATCATTTCACACTGTCCCCTGTTCACCCCACACTAAACTATGTTACCCCAAACAACAAAGTGTTAGTTTAGCTCACCTCCCGTCACCCCCTCATTCCAAACATTGACAATGGTTCTGTGACATAATCAAAATCTGAGTTATTCAAAAGTGATGATGGCATTTTAGTAATTACAGACTTTTAACATTTTATTTATTTGTTCTCAAGGTGTTGCTCTTACGTTGGTCGTCGTGGAAATGGTCCCCAGGCAATATCCATTGGGAAGAACTGTGACAAGTTTGGCATTGTCGTTCACGAACTTGGACATGTAATTGGCTTTTGGCACGAGCACACACGACCTGACCGTGACGATCATGTGACCATCATTCGGGACAACATCCAGCCAGGTACTGCATGACCCGTGACTCAAGTCTTTGCACCCTACTGCTGGATCAATATTAGTGCGATTACACAGCTGCAGAATATGGATTCAGTCTTGATTCATAAATACAACATTCAACAAACAATTTCCCCAAGAGGTTGCACGCTGCATGAGTTCACAAAAGGAAGGATAACCCGAAAACACTGCCTGGTCCAGGGTTGCCAGGTTTTTTACAACAAAACCCAACCAATTGCTACAGAAAACTAGCCCAAAACTAGGCCAATCAAGGGGTCCCCCCATAAAAAATGCTCTTGCTATGTAAAGTCTTTCTGTCAGAACTTCTTACTCACAGCAGGATTATTTAGCATGCCACATATTTCATGGGTGTCTGAGGCACAATGGAGATTCCCTCAGATCTCAAGCACCATTTTATGAAATGCCTTAAATATTGGCCATTTGTTATCAATTTATTAAAATCTGTCAGCGAGTAAAAAATTTGGCTAAAATTGTGCAGCGTGAACTTGGCATTAAGAAAAGATGGAAATGATAAAGTTGGAGATATTTTTATATTCACTCATTTTTCTTCACCCATTTAAAATACACGTTTCTTGTTTGTTTTTTAATAAAAGAATCTGAGCTTTGTACTAGTAACTAACATTGTCTCAGTTATGTTTAGAATTTTCTTTTGCTATTTCTTTTGAAATCACCATGTTTGCTACTTAATTTTGTCATTAGTGCAATGGTTACAGGCATGCTTATCACAAGAACTAAAAAGACATTAGTCAGTTATTTGTTCATACAGACAATATTTGAGTTGCTGTTGAACTCAACAGGACAATTCAAGAGTCACACCTGCTAGTACATCAATTCTGTATGCTGGCTTTGTAAAAGTAGCCTGTCTGTTTTAATATGAGTATATCTGTGCCCACTCAGGTCAGGAGTATAACTTCATTAAGATGGAACCAGGGGATGTCAACTCTCTTGGTGAGCCGTATGATTTTGACAGCATCATGCATTATGCCAGAAACACTTTCTCCAGGTAAGCCTTCTATCACACACTGGGAATTTCACACTCAGTAATTTAATTCAGAACTTTCTGTACAAATGTATATGTTCTCCTTTTTGTCTTTGCCTTCTGTAGAGGAATGTTTTTGGACACAATTCTTCCCTCTCGTGATGAGAATGGCGTCAGGCCTGCTATTGGTCAGAGAACTAGACTCAGCAAAGGAGATATATCTCAAGCCAAGAAGCTATACAGATGTCCAGGTATAACTACAGTATGTGTGTATGTGAGAAAGAGCGAAAATTTAAATGAAGGAAACCAAGGGTGTTAACTAGAGGAAGATGACCTCACTTTATGTGAAGATAATTGTTTCTAGCCAATATAGTGTCAGCTTGCATGAGATCATTTGTTTTTTTCAGTTTTATGAAGCACATGAGCTTCTTACAGTGCCTCAGTGGGTAGCACTGTCACCTTACAGCAAGATTTCTGGTTTAAGTTCAGCCAGATGACCTTTCTGTGTGTAGTTTAAACGTTGTTTCCATGTTGGCGTGGGCATTAGGGACACTAAATTGCAACCCTACATAGGACAAGTGGGTCAGTGGATGGATGGGCTTTTCACTCAGTAAAGAAAAGCAGGCCACCCTGACATTTTTAGGGACAAAGAGCATGATAAGACCCTCTCGCTCTACTGCCTATGTATGTGTGCGTGTCCACGTGAGTGGCATATAAGTGTGTTTTTTTACTGCTGTATTGTTTGAGTTTATGCACTACTAGTGAGGATGTGTGTAAATGTGTGACGCATGGCCTACTTCACATACAAATACAAAGCTCTCTCTCTTCCTCAATATTCACTGTCTGACTAAATTTGTGGACTGAAAGCCCACATTGGTTTGCACATTTTGCCCGAAAGGAGTAGTGTATCCAGTCTTTCCGGGTTCCAGGTATTTTTTGTGAAACACATAAAAAGGTCTGGTTTTCCCTTTAAGGAAGGTGGAGGGAAGTTTATCAAAGACAAAAGGATATTAAAAGTTTTATGAAAGTAACCCAAATTACTTATTTG
Organism: Enteromius viviparus; assembly: GCA_032353835.1. NCBI lineage: Eukaryota > Metazoa > Chordata > Actinopteri > Cypriniformes > Cyprinidae > Enteromius > Enteromius viviparus. The sequence continues at coordinate 4,583,255 of JAUCNO010000626.1, read as the reverse complement.
ACCATTTTTGGTTCCTGACTATATAAATCACTATTTACTTTCTTGGCATGGGAAATTGGCATGGATATTATGCCTAACATCTGCTTTTATGTTTTGGGCAAAAAAGAAAACGAAACTGACATGGGTGACATGATAAATTATTGAAGTAATAAAAAAGTAAATGATGACATCATTTTCATAGCAAGTTTTGCAAACTACTGTTGAAGTCCAAAGTTCCTGTCTCTGCTGCTACATGCAGGTTGTGAGTCAAAGTTTAGTCTTAAATAGGGGTGACTGTCTCCACCCAAGCCGAAGATAACAGCTTATCTGCTGCACAACTGCATCGGATTGTTGTGTGACTTGTGAATACGTCTTTATACTTCCTAGAAATTAACACCCAAAAGCATCTCTATACGCAATAACTGTTTAATGTGCCGTGATGAAAAATAAAGGCCTCTTAGACAAATGTTTGGCCAACCGCTACATCGCTAATTGGGAGGAACATTTGGCAAATGATTTGGCAGATGATTTGGCTTCTCTTGAACAGAGAATCTGCTCTCTTATCCTGCACTGTTTTTCTCCTAAGATCTCATTAGAACAGTCAATAGGTCTTTGTTACTTTATTGTGTGTGTATCTGTTTCCTGCACTGCTATTTAGCGGTGGCGCTTCGCCACTGCTGACTGTATGGTGCTACGATACAATAATTTTTTTAGCTGAGTTGTGAACATCTTTCTATTGTTTTGTCTTCCCGGCTGCATGAACAAACAAATGTATTGTCATATGTGAGTGACTGTTGAGTTGGTTCTTTCAATGAATTTGTCAAATAATCTGTTTGAATCAGTCTCACGCATTATAATTATACACTGAATTTTTTCAAAGAGGTTACTAAAACTCTTTGTGTTTTTGTGTTTGTCTCTATCCAGCATGTGGTGAAACACTGCAGGACTCAGTGGGGAATTTCTCATCTCCAGGATATCCTAATGGATACCCATCATATACACACTGTGTATGGAGGATCTCCGTCACACCTGGGGAGAAGGTAAGAAAGTTCTGTGTGTTAAGTATGTAACTTTACAAAGGTGAAAATGACTGAACTGTTTCACATTTATTTGTATTTTTAATCCGTTTCTTCCTGAGATTGTCTTGACTGTGAGGTTGTAGACAAAGAAACGTGTGAAGTTTGATGTATATGACAGCTGCATGTGTGCTGCCTATTTCAGATAGTGTTAAACTTCACCACTATGGACCTCTACAAGAGCAGCTTGTGCTGGTATGACTACATTGAGGTTCGTGACGGATACTGGAGGAAAGCGCCATTATTGGGTAAATACATGCTGAAGGACTCTCACTAGGAATAATATAGTATATGTGATGATATGTATTATCAGTGCAATGCATGCTTATGGGGCACTTTTATTTATTGTCTGTGTGTGTGTGTGTGTGTCTGTGCAGGTCGATTTTGTGGTGATAAAATTCCAGAAGTGTTGGTCTCTACCGACAGTCGGATGTGGATTGAATTCCGCAGTAGCAGCAACTGGGTTGGAAAGGGATTCGCAGCAGTTTATGAAGGTGTGTGTGTGTGTGTGTGTGTTAGGGCTGTCACTCTATAAGATGTCACTACATGGTTATCGTGCCCAAAAGATAACAACAGATACAATTATTGCAATGTTCATAGAATTTTTTTTTATTATTTGGCCAATGAATCACACTCAGAAATCAAGTCTAGGCATGTGGGGAGGGTTTGTACCCATAGCACCTGGCCTTTTTTGCAGAATGGTGGGTGTAAACCAGTTTTAATAAATAGTATGGTTTTTAGACATTCATTAAATATAGCAAAAATATTGCTGTTGACATAGTAAAAGTCTAAGGAAGATGATAAACCGGGCCACTATTTTAGCAATGTTGCTGGGCAGCTTCGAAAAATGTTGCTGTCAATGGTCAACCAGGTGAGGCCCATGACCAATCTAAAATATCCAGAAAGAAATTTGTTTCCCATTCACAAAATATTTCAATTCCTGAGCAACATTGCTCTAAAAATGGGGCCCCGTGGCGTGTATCATCAGCCTAATTCTCTCTCTTTCTTTACTATGTGTCTGGCAGCAATATGTGGAGGGGAGATCAGTAAGGACTCTGGACAGATTCAGTCTCCAAACTATCCAGACGACTACCGTCCATCTAAGGAATGTGTGTGGAGGATCACAGTGTCTGAGGGCTACAGCGTGGGCTTGAGCTTTCAGGTTTTTGAGGTGAGGTTGTCTCCTCTCTTTTGGCTTTATTTATTTCAAGTTAAAGTCTGTTTTCACTTTAAACTTCCTCCTTCCTTTTTCTACTTCTCCCTTGTCTTTTCACTCTGAGGATAGTTGCTATTTACATGTGTGCTGTTTAAAGTTAAACATGTGTTAATGCTTATGATATACATCCCTAAATGGACACACATCTTTGTCAAGTTGAATTTAATACAAGACTGCAAGTACGTGAGGCCAAAGAACAGACATATTTGATTATTTACTTTAAGTCATACTGTAAGTATGTATGCAGACCATTGTGTGTGTCAGTAGGTCAAAGGTGTCGAATTGTTCAGAGGGAATGAAAACACACTCTCTGCCTTTGCATACACATATTCACACTTTCTTTCTGCACGCATAGAGTCTATAAAGAGCAGGACGTGTACCAGACCTGAGAGCCTGGCGTATAATATACACAGAGACGCCTGAGATCCTGTTTTTATTGGATTGTTTCCTATGAAGTAACACCTAAGGTGCCATAGACATGCTAATGCCATTAACACATACTGTATTATGCTGTGTTTGTACAGATTGAAAGGCATGACAGCTGTGCATATGACTACCTAGAAGTTAGAGATGGACTAACTGAGAACAGCCCTCTGATTGGCCGATTTTGTGGCTATGATAAACCTGAAGATATCCGGTCAACCTCTAACATCCTCTGGATGAAATTTGTCTCTGATGGGACGGTTAATAAAGCAGGCTTTGCTGCAAACTTTTTCAAAGGTACGCACATTAACAAAATAGTGCTATCAGATGCTGATGAGTTGGCTCTTGTCCATTCCTCTGATGTTACTCTTATGTCTGTGTTATTAAAACAGAGGAAGATGAGTGTCTGAAGCCAGATAATGGGGGCTGTGAACAGAAATGTGTTAACACATTAGGAAGCTTCAAATGTGCCTGTGATCCTGGATACGAACTGGCCCCTGACAAGAAGAGCTGTGAAGGTAAGAGAATGTTTGTGTGTGAATACACTGCACGCAGGTGCTTCCGTCTGCCTGACTCAAACATGCTCAGCGGATACTCCAGCCAAACTGATTGGTTCAGGAAAACATCCGCAGTCAACAGGAAAACAACAAGAACAAACAGCACCTAGTCGACACTCGCTCTGCCCAGAAACCACTTGAAATCTGTCATTAATAAAGTACGATGAGTTGTGGTTTTGCTAAAATAAAACGAAAAGGCCTTCAATACTTGTGTCTATTACTAAAATATAATTATTATAATAAGCTAGTTACCAAGGCACCAATAATTACTATCATTAGGTTTACTTTAGTGTACTAAAATAACGAAAACTAAACCAGAATTAAAAATGATGAAACACTATATACAGTAGATACATAACCAGCACTAACTGAAATAAAAGAGTAACACTTTATAATAGGGAACGCTCATTTACTATTAACTATGACTTTTCCCTCAATTAACTCTTAATTTGCTGCTTATCAATAGTAGGTAAGGTATTTGTTAAGTTTAGGTATTGATTGAATAGGGATGTAGAATAGCATCAATATGTACTTAATTACTACTAATAAATTACATATTTACTGTATTTTAGTAATGTGCATGCTAATAAGAAATTAGTTAAGAGACTAATAAATAAAGTGATATAGACTTTATTTTAAGTGATATAAAATAAATAAATACCATTAAAAACTAATTAAATGACAAATACACACAAATTTACTAAAACTTTAACTAAAATTATAAATAAATTCAGTTCAAAATATGAGTAAAACCTTCAATAGCATCGGTGATACTAAAATAACTCTGGTTCTCATTCTTTTTCTCTTTCAGCTGCTTGTGGTGGCTTGCTGACTAAGTTGAACGGCACAATTACAACCCCTGGTTGGCCTAAGGAATACCCTCCCAATAAGAACTGCGTGTGGCAAGTGGTGGCTCCCACTCAGTACCGCATATCCATGCAGTTTGAAACCTTTGAACTAGAGGGAAATGAGGTGAGAACATGGTTGAGGGAAAGTGTTATTGTTTGTGTAGGTAGATACACAAACAGACAGACAGAAAGATGGATGTTTATCATATTTATCATATTTTATTTATGATATTATCATATTTTATTTGTGCAGGTGTGCAAGTATGACTTTGTGGAAGTGCGCAGCGGTTTGTCATCTGACTCGAAGCTTCATGGGAAATACTGCGGTACGGAGGTTCCTGAGGTTATCACCTCCCAGTACAACAACATGCGAATTGAGTTCAAATCCGACAACACAGTCTCCAAGAAAGGCTTCAAAGCTCATTTCTTCTCCGGTAAGACCACCGTGCCAACGTTTTTCATTTGAAATGGAGATTTGGAGGTCTTTAGCTATGTTTTGACACCTCCGCCAAAGCCCGCTTGTATATATGAATTTCATAATGTAAATTTCGAAAGCTTTTCAAACATTTATCTAGGTGAAACATCCCCGCTCTTTCTCACGCAACTATATAATGAGAGGTTCTGTGGGTTTGGTTAGAAATGTTCAGGCTGTACAAAAGCATTAATCTAAACACTGGAATATAAAAAAGTGCACTGAAACTTTAAATGTGTGTGAATCAGGGCGTTCTCTTTCACAGACAGGCCCGCTCACTGCAAAGAGCACCTCTTTATATTTTTGTCCTGCCAGAACGTTGATAATGATGTGCCAGATTTGATTGGCCAGCAGGTCATGTCAAGGCGTGTTTCAGGTACAGCCTTATCTTCCCTGATCGATTTTTTTCTGTAATGGATTTGCCCTCACATCTGAGGTGCCTTTAAGAATCCATTCATCTTCTTGGAAACTGATCTACTGTGGCAACAAATGTCCCATTTGTTGAACTTGCATGATAATAAGATTTCAAATGGTTTAATATTATTTGCTACCATTTTTATTCTACTCTTTACATGATTCATTTTTTGTCTAAAGAGCTCACAAAGTAGAAGATTCATATAACAGTATTATAATGTCACAATACTCATATGCATTGTAGACTCTAGAAAGGAAAAGAAAATTATATTAGTTTGTGTATAAATCTGTTTTTAATATCTGCTGATAATAGATCCTATTAATATCATGAAACAAGCACATCAGTTGTGAATGTTTCCTCCCCAATACAGTGAATCCCTGTTTTTATTATTATTTCATAATCTCACACCCATGAGATCCAGAAGATATGAAAAGACTCAAATAGGTTGGCAAAGGCACAAAGAGAAAATATTTTTTGATTCCAGAAGATGAACTAGATAAACAACATAACTGTGATTAAAACAAAATCATCTCTTTGACAAGGGGATAGCAACATGTCATTTATTATTTTGAATAATAATAGAATTAATATTGCATTCTAAATGTAAAGGTGCTTTTGTCCTCATGACCACACAACATCTTTCCAAAACCCCATGTTTCAAAGACATATCAGTTAATCTAAGCTATTATATTGTGCTAAAGCTGAAGCACAAGCAGGATCTGCAGTTTCATGATTCATCTACTTATTTTTTGATCTTCTGGACGTATCTGTACTACATAAATGAAATGCACAAATGAACATTTACCACACACACATGGTGAATGAGTAACGCTGTATCTGAGTGAGAGAAAGAATAAGCTCAGCTCTCAATGAGTTATAATAGCGTCACTCTCTGATTGTCTGGAAGTCCCTGAGGTTGGATTTTTGCTGGCCCAGTGCCGGCAGACTTAGGGAGGTCCCCAGAGCTCTCCCACACACTCCTAATCTGTGAGTGTGTACTGAGCCGAATGAGAGCGCTGAACTGGAAACAGTGAAAGAGCTGATTCATTTCTTGTATATGCACAGTAAAGAAAGCAAGGTTTTAATACGTTGTACTTTTTAAATTCTTTTTTTGAAGCAGGGTTGATTGTTAAGAGGCATGCTAAATTCATCTCAACTGTGGCATTTCATAAACAAGCATTTTTTGTTAGGACAAAAAAGAATAGGGTGCTCTTCGCTGTATCATCTGCACACTACAAAGTGGGGAATCGTTAAAGACGTGCTTTGAAAACAGCATTAATTATGAAAAATGTGTGGTGACCCACAAAGGCTTGGGCTCTTTAGCTCTCTCCATCTGTCATTCATTGGGTATGTTTGATAAATATGCTGGTGGTTTTGAGCAGTGGTTGAAGCATGATAATTAGCCAAACCTGAGACTTCCACGGAAATAACAGCTTTCATGAGGCTTCTGACTCGTGGGACACTGGGGGCGTAGAGATGCGCAATGGGGAAAAAAACAGCAACATAAGGAATCATGGACTGCTTTTGAACTTTCAGCCATTAAGTGACAAGCACGCAGAATAAATATTCTATCACTTTTTCTTAAACATTTAGCGCTTACACAACATCATACAGTATGATTTTCTCCTGCCGCCTTGTTTTAAAAGGGGGGGAAAGGGGGCAGTGTGTGGTGTCAAATGAAATTGCATTGTTTTTATTGTGCCCACTTAACTGCAGGAATTATGCAAATCAGGTAATGGTACAACTATAATAAATGCATCTATAATGAGCCTAATTTACATTAAATGAAGGTGTGCTTGAAACGCCAATGGCTTCATTTAGCATGTGGCTAAATGGATTGTAGCTGGTTATAGAAGAATCTTACAGGGTTTTTATGACAAAATAATACAGAGAAAAAAAATTACCTTTGAATCATTTGTCTTTTCTCATTGTTGTTTTCAAAATTTTCCGCTTTGTTTTTTAAAGTATCCTCAATTACTCACTTTAATTGCTCTTAACAAAAAAATAAATAACAAAATCAGACTCCAGATGTCAGAATTTACTATTACAGTGAACAGCACATTGTTAACATCTCTTAAGCAGATTTCAAAATGTCTTAATCAAAGTATTTAGTTGGATGTTATATCTTCCCTCTGTTTCAGGTGAACTGACTATTCATTGCTCTCTTCTCTTTTTGTTACAGATAAAGATGAATGTTCAAAGGATAACGGTGGATGCCAGCATGAGTGTATCAACACCATTGGCAGCTATGTGTGCCAGTGCCGCAATGGCTTTATTCTGCATGAGAACAAACACGACTGCAAGGAAGGTATGTACAGGCACTCGCAAAAGAATAATAGTGGCCTGGATAAGTGAGGGTAGTCTTATGGAGGTGGCACATCTAGCATGTGTAAGCATGTTGATTTATACTGCATTCTGCTGAGGATCAGCAAAAACCCACAAACAACAACAGCAACAACAAAAAAAAAAGAACTAATGCAACGTTCTTCTCAGCATTTAAGATGCAGAGTAATGTAATTTTTGTGCTGGCCTTCTGGCAGGTTTTCTCTTTTTCGTTCTTATTTTGGCTTTTAAATCAATTTCAATTGGACCTTAACATTTTAATGCATACTTAATGCATACATTATACAATATAATGCAGGCTTTGAAGATTTTATGTTATGAAGAATAGAGCAGTGATTGTATAAATAAAACTACAGTACATTGGAGCCGATAGCAAACATACAATGTTCAACAAAGCATAGTTGACCAATTCACATCCAAAGAGGCAATTATAAAGAACCTTCATGATCTTAAAGGCATAGAAGCAAAAAAACAACAACACTGTTTATAGAGTCAGAGTGAGATAAATGGAAGCTAAATTTTAAAACACATTTAATCTAGTAATTTTATGATAAAACTGTGTTGTTAAAGCTACATTTCTAATACAATGAATGAGTTGATTGAACTTAAAGCATTAAAGTAAACTGTTAAACAGTTGTCCTCCAGATCCCTGCACATGTTGAAGCATTTAGATGGCCTGTTATAGTTAAACAGTGTCTCCCACTAAACCTTGCCTTTCATACAAGCACTGTCAACCTCCAGTGCAGCTCTGCCCTGCAGGCCTTTTAACATTTTTGTGGGCTTTGGAAACTTTAAAGCAGTGTGTGTGTGTTTCTCTTTGAAAAGAAAAACAGCTAGACCTGAGGAGAGGAGGATGGAGATATTACCCTTTAAGCTCCAGAGTCAGGGTCAAGAAGTTAAACCAGCGGCATCCTGGAATACACACACACGCACACATTCACACAACATACTCACTCACTCACTCAGTCTTTGCTGTCTCTTCAGGACTAGGCCGCTGATTCTGATTTTAAACATCTGGAGCTTCAAAGTCTTAATCCTGCTTCTGTTTTCATTTTTCTTTGTTCATGTGCATGTGTGTGCGCAAGATGTTTATCTCTTAAAAAGTCTCTAAAAGTTCTTAAAAAGTCTAAAAGTACAAGTATTTACACAGAAATATCAGTAATCAAAAGCTGGTGTATTGTGCCTTTAATAATGGTACTAAATGAATGCTTTTAAGTGTAGTCCAATGAAAGTACAGAGAGGGGGAGCAACACAGATAGCCTATGGGTTGATATAACACACTTAGAGGATATATGACCTAGAAACATACAGATAATGCTATTCAAGTATTTACATTCAAACACATACAAACCAATAGCGTTTGAAGCGGTCATAGTATCTGAGAAGTGTGTGCTTGTGTGAACACCAAAGGCAGAACACTGAAAATACCTTTGTTCACTAATGCACACTGACCTGATTTAGAGAGGGAAGAATAGAGGCTTAACCAGACTTAGTGCTCATGTGTGTGTGTGTGTGTGTGTGTGTGTGCGTGTATTGTGATAGCGGTAATACTGTACATGATACAGCGGGGCCTAAAAGTCTGATACAACATTGAAAATATGATTTCTTTATTACTATTTAAACCTGGTAATCAATGCAAAGATTTAAAATGTAATAAAATAAAATAAAGGTATGATATAAAGTTTAGAACATTTAGGTGACTAATCAAACCATTTTTAGTTAAAAGTTTACTCCAAAAAAATAAATAAAAAAAATAAAGCTATGCAATAAAAATGTATTAAACAATTATGAATTATGCATAAATTAAAGTTACAAAAAAACTACATGTTTAAAGTGTGATCAGCACATTTTAGAAACGGTACTCAATCAAATAAAGTCTTGTACATTAATCAATTGAATTTTTCACAATTTATATGTGTAATGCAAAATACAAGCATTATTACTAGTGGTCTCAGAATTTGGTCTCTTCTTTATGTGGAGATGGAGAAAGGCACAGCAGGTCAGATTGCTCTCAGTCATTCATATTAGATAACACTTAGCAAGAGAGCAAGAGAGTTGCACGCCCATTCTAACATGCATACATGCTCAGCAGGGTTTTGGTGAAAATGTTTGTCTGACCTGGTTCCTTAGGGTCACAGCAGGTTTACTGACAGTGTGGATCTAGCTGTAATTACATGTCTTTGTAAACACACACACACACACACACACACACACACACACACACACACACACAGTATGCACACCTGCAAACACACATTTGTCCAAGAATGACCAATTTTGTACCTATTTTGAACATTTTCTAGTAAGGTGAGTGAGGATAAGATATCTACTCTAGCTTATTGGAAAGGTGAGTCTCGGGTAAACCCATGAGCCTAGGTAAACATATTAAAGGTTAAGCATTCTGTAATGGTCTTTCAGTGATGTGCACACCTCACAACCAGGGCAAAGTTCAAAGTGTGAACTTTGGACAAACGTGTCTGTGTCATAACAGTATTTTGACCTACAGTGGATACATTTCAAAGATTGTGATGACATGCTTCCACAGTTAGCTAGTTTATTTATTTTCATCCCCCCCCAAAAAACCTTTTCATAACACTATACTTTGTGTTTTATTACCTTGACATTACATTTCTATAAATGCAAAAAAGTTAACATTCTGCTGAATGTACTCATAAGTTCCTGTTATCTAAACTGTATCACTCAGGTGTTATTATTGTGCTGCATGATTATTTCTAATGATCTTTACCCTCTTCACCCCATCCTTGTTTATCAGCTGAGTGTGAGCACAAGATTCACAGCACAAGTGGAACCATCAGCAGTCCAAACTGGCCTGACAAATACCCCAGCAGGAAGGAGTGCACATGGGACATCACTGCAACCCCAGGCCACCGGGTCAAGATTGTGAGTCTTCATATAATTTTGTGCTACAAGTTCGCATCTGTTAAAGAAAGTTTACATTCCACACAAACATCTCCTTACCACAGTACAAACAAACAGCACACAAACACACATGTAATCCTACTCTCATGTTCAAAGGCAGATAATCTCACATCACACATGAACACACACATAATCTTCTCTCAAGCTGACAAACACATGAAAGATGCAGGAAAAGCAAAACACTGAGTAAAGTGCATCAATAAAGCCTGAGCAGTGCCAATTTCGATTTACAGATTTGAACCTATTAACAAACATGTTAGCAGAAAGCCATGGCAGGGGTTTAGAGGATGACCTCAGAGCGTCTCCCACTGTTCTCTGGATCAGACTTCTGAGTCCACTGTTTAGACCTAATTCTAAATGGCCCTTGTCAGGAAGCAAGTGAAGTCACAAAAAGAGAATTTTATTGTTTGTTTAAATGAGGTAGAAGTGTTTTGGGGATTGATTCCATTAGAATTAATATATCATTTTGGCATTAATGTTTGAAGTACTCATTATACATTTGTAGAGTAACTTTATCACCAAGCTCATGCTTTAATTGCTCTTTCTCTGTGTAGCTGTAACAGCTGCCTTTTTACAGAATGGTAATGTTGTAAACACTAAAGGTACAACTTTAAAACCTGTAATTCAAACTCATGCGGTGGTTTAGGGATTTGTAAATGCTCCAACAAAACACCGTTTGAAGTTTTGTAAAGGCAAGCCAGTTCACTCGTTGGCTATCTTGGCAACACCATTAATCAGCAATTTTAGTTTTAGTCCCACAAGGAACGTATTCCCACAGAAAGCTCTGCAGGTGTATGCAGAATTCACATGCTTTAAGTCTTTTTTTGGAACAATACATGCCTTTTCTGTCAATTTTGCTAAATTTATTTGCATCCTTAAAGAATAAAAGTGTATATATATATATATATATTTTTTTTTTAATTATGATTTTCAAAAATGTTATATTTCAAAATTGTATTGCATTTAAAAACAGAATGAAAATATGAAACAAACAAAAAAATAATGGTCTCTTCTTGAAGCTTTAATGATCACTGCTATGAAATTGGCTTGCCCCAATCACAGCCAAACATGGTTATCTGTTCCTTAAATGTTAGATGTGTCCAACCTTTAGCTGAAGAGGTCAAATAAGTATAAAATAACTTTTGCAAAATCAATTTTTCCTAATAATTTTCCTCTGTTGTGCCTTTGTATCTCTAGTCTTTTAATGAATTCGAGATTGAGCAGCACCAAGAATGCGCATATGATCACCTGGAGGCCTTTGACGGCGACTCGGACAAGACGCCTATCCTGAGTCGTCTGTGTGGCAGTAAGATTCCAGAACCGCTCATTTCTACAGGCAACAAGATGTATCTGCGCTTCATCTCCGACGCCTCAGTGCAAAGGAAAGGCTTCCAGGCCACTCATTCCAACGGTAACTACTCTAGCTGTTCTGTTTCTGATGTTACAGTGTGTATTTTGATTATTTGCCTGGATTGGATCACAAGTGTTACAGAAGCAATTCTCGTGCCATGCTGACAGTTTAACAGCCCCCTCTAGTGGATAATTACTACATTGCATGTTGAGTCCCTGAAGTGTTGCCTTTTATTATTTGACTTGCCGCTAAACTTTGCCCACCCTGGTTATTGTTGCTCATTAAATTAAAATTGAACAGATTTTTAATAAACCAGTGATGGTAAACAGTATATGTTTGTCTTTGTAGAATGTGGCGGTAGGCTGAAAGCAGAAGCACGGCAAAAGAACCTGTATTCTCATGCTCAGTTTGGGGATAATAACTACCCCGGCCACACCGATTGCGAGTGGCTCATAACGGCAGAGTCGGGTTATGGCATCGAGCTCACCTTCACCACCTTTGAGGTAGAGGAAGAGGCCGACTGCGGGTACGACTACATCGAACTTTACGATGGCTACGACACTGGAGCGCACAAACTCGGACGCTTTTGTGGATCTGGGGTATGAGCAGTGTGTGCATGTGTAATACTGTTGTGTTAAGGATTTTCTTACATCATAAAGCTAACCCCTCTCTCTTTCTATTTAGCCTCGTGAGGAGCTTTACTCCGCTGGCGATGCCGTGTTGATTCATTTCCACTCGGATGACACAATCAGTAAGAAAGGCTTCCATATCCGCTACACTAGCACAAAGTTTCAGGAGGCGCTACACACACGCAAGTAACACCCCTTCCCCCACAAGAGGTGAAAGAGACTCCAGAGAGACTAAATACAGGGATAAACTGTTACAACAAGGAGAAACAGACTTCAGAGAACTATTAAGGTTGATTAATATCAATCAGAAACACTGCGATGATGTGTTTCCTGCATTGGATTTGCCTCTTCATGTTCAGCCACTACGGAAGTGCTGTCATATTGACTCTAAACACCAATCAGCTGCTCTTATGTGTTGGATAGCTCCGCCCACTGGAGTGGTATCCTGCACTTTTCTGACTGGACCAGTGTAGAAAATCAACCCCTGGAAGAGAAAAAAAAAAGCACACAATGATACACAAAAACGTCTGTTGGCTCTTCGTACTTCAGATAAGCCAGTTATACATAGAGTTGCACACTGAAACTAAGAGATATTGACAATTAGACAAACAAGGAACTACTATTGTTTGTGTATGTGTGTGTGTGTGTGTGTGTGTGTGTGGGCACTGGACAGCTTGGACAGTTTGGCTGCTGATGCCACACCACACTGTACCTCAACTAAACTATGTGTGGATGTGTGTGTTTGAGAGAGAGAGGCCTTCAAATACCAGCCTGAACTCATTCAATTGTTTTTAAATGTATGTGGTTGTTATTTTACATTTATTCTGTTAGCTTTATGGCAAAACCCATTTTCAGAAGTGCAAAAGTAGATATGTAGCCCTATTTAACAATAAGCTTCCTTACATACATGTAGCCCCATTGTTTACGCTGTGATGAACATGATTTGAAAAGTGGTTAGAATTACATGACAGTGGGTCTTATTCACAAAGCTGCACATACATCATGATTTATCACGTGCTCTGGGTGGCCTTACAATCGTGTTCGGATGAAATGTTATGAATAGATCTTTCATCATATATCATGAAATCATGAATGGTTTTGAGGATGGCACACTTGGCATTGCTCTAGGATCTTTCTGCACGACATGAGACCGCAAAGAAAAGGCTGTGCAGATGGAGATATCTTTGACGTGTTTTATGCAAATGACCTCGCCACACTTGCTCAGTTAAGAACAAATTCATGTGCTTAAAAAAAAACAATTGTGCGAAGTTTTCCTGTGCTCACAAATACATAATAATCCCTGCAGTTTCAAGTGAATGAGACCCAGCGTCTTGTGCTTCATTCGTAAGCAGGCCTACATGGAATCTGCGTTGCTGTTACATTTACTCCACAAAGTTACCACATGCCTTGTGTATTCACACTTTTATTTGATAATGCTTTCAGCTATCTGCAAGTTCCCATTTTACACAATGTTTTCTGCAGGTTTCCTTACCCTTTTTTTACCCCTAAAATGTAAAAAAAAAAGCCTGCAGATTCCATCTGGGCCGCATTGAGTGGTTTTCTCACTCTTCCAGAAGAAGTGAATAATGAACATAATGTGATAAAGCCTTGCATAAGATGTCTGTTACAGCTGTGACAACTGACTACAACCACCTTAACCCTGTGCGCTTTATATGCACTTAACACTTAAAGACTGTATGGAACTGTGTTCTGGAAATGAACCCGTGAGCAGTACCAATGAAGCTGAAAAAAAAGAGCGAGGGAATGTTCTCTGTTGCTACAGTATATTCCTAATGACAAGTTTTCCCTGCTTGGAGAAAAAAAAAAAAGCAAAGTCGCTGTTGAAGGGAATTCCTACGGTGCTATTCAGTGTCTCAAAAACACTACAGGTCCCACAAGGCAATGCTTCAGCCGTTCATTGAATGTGCTGGCGCAATGGAGAGGCAGCGTTGAAATGATGTTGCTCATCAACACAGAAAGAGCAAAATACTCACAGCATTGACAGCACTAGTGTTGTGGAGGAACAATTATTGCCTTAGAACCAAAATGTACATTGTTGCACATGATGTTTCTGTAGATAATTTTTTCTTTTTGTTTTTTCAAATTATTATATTTTATTTGATATTATGTTTAAAGAACTTGAACCTTTATGTTAAAAAAAGAAATTTAAATGGACTGACCTGAAGCCGTCCCCTTCTGTCCAGTTACATGCACACACACACTCACTTGTCTGCATATATGCTTATACATGTGCACACACACACACACACACACACAAACTAATGTTACAATAATGCTTTAAAGACAGCAGTAAGAGTGTGTGAACTGTGACGTGTGTGTGCATCTATTGGTCTGTGTGTGTTACACAGCACAGGTCATGTGAATATTTCTGTATGTGCCAAGTTCCTGTTGATTCCATTCTAGATGATCTACGAGAACTATGACGTATGACAATGTGAAACATGATTTATTCACCTGTTATATCATCAGCCTAATGATGAAGAAGGACTCTTCACTTTCAACAGTGATTAAACTCATGTCAGGTCAATTAAATGTATGGTCTCATTTGTTCTTCGTTTCTCTTTTTCTATTCTTGTACATTAGACACATCAGTAGTGTGCACTTCTTATAGAAGACTTTAAGTGAAAGGTTATATATATATATATATATATATATATATATATATTGTGTTTTTATAGGCACATTGAAAAGTACTGTAGGCTGTCAAGCACATTTTAAAAATGATATATTAATTTTATTATATTTAAGTAAAAGTCAAAAGTGAAGTTTATGGATGTCTCAAGTAAGTTAATTGGCAATTGTTATTATTTAATATTTAGGTCATTGTATTAAACTAACTGATATAAAAACTACTAGTATCAAAAAAATATGTTCTATGAAGGACACAGCTGACCATTGTTGCTGGACTCCATAAGCACATTTCTCCAAGGATTAATTTTAATATTAATTTATAAATATACTTATCTTCATTATTAGATCATGTTTGTTCTTAATGATGCTTTATAATTGTCTTTTTTTATGCAAAACGCATTGTTGGCTTAAAGTAATATACTGGAGAAACTGGCTAAACTTAGGAGCATAAACATTAAGAAAATACACTTGTTCTGTATAAATAGCCTGGTGAAGGTTTACTTGGCGTTCTTCTAAAGATTCATATATAGAATAATGACTTAAATAAATCATTTGGACCTCTTTGCCAAAAAGTGGGCAACTTTTGTTTGTGGGGAGCCACAGACCTTCACAATACTGCTTCAAGTTGGCAAGCCTTGATTTTTTTTCTGTAGATTGTTCTGTAGATTGTTCAAAATTCATACAAAGCTGTTGTAATTTGTGGAGATTATAGCGTTTTTTTTTTTCCAGTAATCCAAATGCCAAAGGAAAAGAATTGACCCTTGTGTAAATAATTTGCGTGTATGAATGAATGTCTGCTAATAGGTGTCTGCAATATCAAAAAACTACCACCAGATGGCAGCACGCCATTTAACATAAACGCGAGGTCAAAATGACTCTACAAAATTAAGTTACACCTTGTCTAATTTGGTTTTTATGCCATAAAATCAGGTGAATGTGGTCTGGAGTGGAATCTGAATTCTGAGCATCATCCATACAGCTTTTTTTCTCTCTCTTAGTTTTTTTAGCTGCATTGATTGGATTGGATTTGTTCTGTTTGTCGTGGGTTATATCGAGGATTCTTCCTTTCTTCTTCTTTTACCCTCATCCTTTCTGGGTGATTACTTGGAGACAGAACTGTGATTTGAATCGCATTTTCCCTCAACACTAATAGGTCTCTTTTGATAGCTAGAATGGAGACAACAGATTGCTCTAGAAGACTCACATTATTTGCAAGGCCATAACCACTGTAGACAATACATCAAATATGAATGAATACGTTTCAGTTTATAAAGCTCGGTCTATTTCAACCACTGCTGGTTGTATCGCTTTCTTAACGGCGTTGTATTTTTTGTGACTTTCTGTAGTGATATTGTTACGCCGCTAGGTGGAGTCAAGTGACATTGAATCACTGACGAGTCATTGAATCACTCATTTAAGACACTACTGACTCGTTCAGGAATGAATCGCCGCTGCTGTGTGTAGTTTAGAGACATATATACGTTAGCATTTAAATGTGCTTCGGCTTCCTTTTGGGACTACTTTCACCGTCTGAGGCAAAAGAGACAAAGTAACTGGCCTAAAATGTAAGTTACTCAGTATTAATCGTTTATTGAACAGTTGTATGAAAACAATACCACGCTTACGATCGTGCTGTTGGTCTGGATATATTATCACCTGCACATGACAATTACTGCTGTAACTTTAAATGCTCGTGGGATTATGTATGCAAGTGTAACAGTAATTCCTTTCATTTCTCATTGTCGTTTTCTCCCCATCTCTCTATTTGTGTCTGTCTGTGTCTGGTTGTTTCATTAGTTCGTATTGATGAATGGATCAGGAGATTTAAGTGGATGAGTTACATTGATCTGTTCAACACACACACACACACACACACACGCGCAAACACACACACACACACACACACACACACACACACAAAGTCACCTCTATAAACAACGGCTTGAGATGAAAACAACCTCTCTGCTTTCCTCATCTCTCTTCTTCCCCCATCCCTCTCTCCCTCTCTGATTTTAATCATGATGATGATTACACTCTTTTTGTCTGCCAGTAAAAGCCTTTTATCACCCACCTCTCAGATAACTGGAAAGCCCCATTATTCCCACACAATCACACACACAATAATTCCAGGAAACACCCGCTGATTCCTTGCACACACCTGTTGTGGTAGGTTTAGTTCTTCTGTTGCTATGCCACATACCTAATTAATTTTTTACATAATCAATTAATCGATTGACCTGCTTGACCCTTGACATGGAAAATAAAACAATGTTTATCAAATTAGAACAAATGTCCTGGGTTGCTTTTTAAAATATGATTTGAAATGATGATACGGGCAATTTTGAATTTGACTTTTTTTTTTATAAGAGTTAGAGTTGCTTCTAATATTACATAGAGGATGTTAAATTAAAATTAAGGGCAGAATAAAAAGAAAATAAAATATAATTTAAAGAAATTCCCAGAACAGAGGAGTTGCATTAGTCATCAAGTTTGGAAAATGAGAGAATAGATGATTAATTTTGACTAAAACCTGTGTGTCTGAAAATAACATTTTCTACAGATAGTTGTTATATAGATTTAGCCTAGTTCTATTTTCACTCCTTAAATTCAACTTTTAGCCACAATTCTTGTTTGCTGCCTCGTTTCAATTTCAGCAATATAGATTGAATTTTAAAAGACATCCCCATTGATGATAATTTTAATGAAAACCATTTAACATCTATCCACTTGTAAATGCAAATATTGTTTACTTTCTTGCAGTGGCTCATGTGGTCTAGGTGATGTGTGCCTAATGAAATTAGTGTTTTGTAAAAAAAAAGTTTTGTTATAACCCAGGAGTTATCAGTGTGTCTGTCTCTTTAAAGACTCAGAATTGGACAAAGTGGCATCTGCTTTAAGTGTGCTATCAAGTAGTTACAAACTATACTCTCCCCAGTCTTCTATTTGCTCTGGTTGCTAAGCAATGCTGGAAATAGTTTATTACCCAATGCAATTCCACCTCCATCAGTTTTCTACTGGGAACTGTATACACACACATACAGACACAAATAGATCAATATGACCCCTAGGGAAGGTTAGGGCCAGTTTTTTGCATTTACAGTAAAATCAGTGCTTGGGTAAAAACCCATTTAAAACCATTCTGATAAAAACTGCACAGGCCAATAATAAAAGGGACTATGAATCGATGAGCAGCGGGGAAGAGTTGTGTTGACCATGTGACCACTTCATTCTTAATGGGCTTCTTAAACGCTGATATGAGCAGAAAAAACCCTGCAGCTTGCTCCACACAAGATAAGGGAGGTGGAAGAGTCATTGATCGAAGCTAATGATTTTCACATTAAATTGGAGGAAAGGACAGAGACAAAGAGTCAGAGCGAGCGAGGATGGGGGAAATGTTTCTTCCTCTTCTAATCCTGCTGTAGAAATGACACAGGAAGATACACCGTCCAGCAGCTGTGCAACAGTGCTCACTTAGTTAGCCACCAACTCTGACCTAGTAGGTAAAACCAAATATTTTACATTGCATATACAATAAATAGTTCAAATCTGCAGTTATTACCTTAAGGAGCTATATCAACCTGTCTGCAACCTGTGAAAATGACGGCTTGATTTAACGACAAAACGTTTGTAACGTATTGCTAAAAAAATAGCTTTTTATATTGCTTAAACACAAAAGAAGCTTTAAAATAGGGCTGGGTGATATATATCGTACGATATATTATGCGCATCTCGTCAGTAAAGCCGGTTCTTTGATTAGCGCTAAATCTCCGTCAGCTGTTTTTAAAAGGAACGCCAGCTTATACACAGAGCCGTAGATCACAGAGAAGCTGCACCATTGAATCACCCACGAAACTAACGCATAGCTTCTCAGTGATCTACGACTCTGTTCATAAAATGGCGCTGCATTTAAAAACAGCTGACGGAGAATTAGCGCTAATCAAAGAACTGTATTACAGTGTATTACAGTATATTATGTTCATGGTCAGTTATTATCCATGTGTGGCTTCAAAATCTTTAAATAAATACTAAAGGACAGCTTCTAATATACACAGAATGTGTACAGCGATTTATTTATGTCATCTCGCTCTCTGTGGCGTAACATTGTATGTGTGATGCGGTCAGGTTCTATCATAACAGCTCTTACTCTTTCAGCTATTTCAGAATAAATCGTATTCACTTATTTACAGTGCAAATGCGTGAATGAATGTTCCCGAAGTGAAGTAAACTTTAACGGACACTGTGTACGGACATGTAAATTGGGAACACAGTTCATGCACAGAGCTCTCTGGTAATGAGCTGATTATCAGAATCAGGTGTGTTAACACAGTTGTCATAACCAAGGCATCTCAAACAATGTCTTCTTTGCATTAAAAATTACATAACTGAGCAAATGACACTTAATAACAGCGATATTTTATATAAGACATATCGTAATAAGAGACATATTTTGCATGTCTCTCTTTGTTAACCCACCTTGTCATAAACGTCCATAAAACCTCCTTCATATTCATATGTCATGTCATGGTTATGAAGGTGCATTTCAGTTTTATGCACACCCCTTCAAGTAAAAGGTTTATTTCACCCACCTCAGTTTTAGTTGGCAGTGTGGATCCTGTAGTAAATCATTAAGCTGTTTCACTCCTGATGGTCCAGGATCATTTCCTGTGAGATCCAGCTCTATCAGGTGTGAAGGGTTTGATCTCAGAGCTGAAGCCAGAGCTTTATAACCTTCTTCTGTGATGCTGCAGTCTGAGAGTCTAGAGGAAGACAAAAACATTGTCTTACATGTATTCAGTTTACCCATTTATTATGACTATGATATTTCTAACTGTTTATGCAAAAGATTTTTACGTGCCAATGTTTCCATAAAGGGTTTTAGACAAAAGCATGCTACTGATTTTTACCACTAACATATATAATTGACATAATGCAATTATCCAAATTTAAACCTGAGTATCTGCATTTTGCACTGAGAGTTTCCCAGTAGAGTTAAGATCTCAGTCACTCCAGCGTTTCCGAGTATATTTCCACTCAGATCCAGCTCTCTCAGGTTTAAGGGATTTAAATTGAATGCCGATGCTAGAGCAGCACAACCTTCTGCTGTTATACCGGTGCAATTAAACCTGTAGAAAAGAGAAAATCAAATACGCTTTACATACAATTGCAGCTATTACTATTTTAGTCCACAAACACAAGTAGTAGATGCAGTTTGTTTTACACAATGACTAAAATACTTACATCAGTTTTTTCAGACTACACTGTTCATTCTCAAACAGAGTCGAGAAGATTTTCAGTCCTGTGTTTTTGAGTTTAGTCCCACTCAGATTCAGTTCTCTCAGATTTGAAGGGTTTGTTTTAAAAGCTTCAGTCAGAATACAACAATCGTCTTCCGAGATTTCACTGTTATTCAGACTGTTAACAGAAAATACAGAAATAAAATAAAAATAAAAAGAGTTTCAACTAAATATTTATAAACAGTTAAAAGTCATCACGCTCTTGTAAACAATTTGTAAAATGCACCAGCAGCAAGTTTAAAAAGTATTAACATTTTCATGATAATGATAAAACTTACATCAGTGTGTTGAGTTTACAGTGTTTATCCTGCAGTACAACAGCAAGTTTCTTCAATCCTGAGAGTCCTAGTTCATGTTCACTCAGATTCAGCTCTCTCTGGAGTAACAGGTTTTTACCCAGAACTCTTTTCACATCCTGACAGGCTTCTTCTGCATCAGGACTCAAAAACCTGCAGAACAGATGATGAAGCATGATTTAATTCAATTAAACTTAGTGTTATGCCACTTATTCTGATGAGAAACAGTGAGAAATGGTTTATCTTGAATTTCGTGAAACAATATTGTATTAATAATTCACCTGCATTTAATTTATTTTGTATAATTTCATCACATCTCACCTCAGTGTCTTCAGCTGACAATCCTGATCCTGTAGTACATCAGTGAGCTCCTTCACTCCTGATTGTCCAGGATCATTTCCTGTGAGATCCAGCTCTATCAGGTGTGAAGGGTTTGATCTCAGAGCTGAAGCTAGAGCTTTATAACCTTCTTCTGTGATACTGCAATTAGATAATCTAGAACAGGAATGGAACATTCAACTCATTATTCAAGAGAACATCTCTTTATTATTTGGCCATAAGGTGAATTATATTTTGCTCTTTCAAGAATAATATGCAAACCAGGCTAACAACTGTATACAATTTTATACAGAATACTAAAAAGCAAAACAAAAAAAATAAGAGTTTAGGTCAACACTTAGCTCACATCTAAATTCTGTGTTAGGACCTGGAATATACAGTTCATCTTGGAAAGTCTACAAATTCCTCTGGGCTAAAGCAGCTCTGCCCTCCCTTCTGTGGCAGATTAACCAGCAAGTAAACAGATTGATCGGAATTCTGACTTAACACAGGGTTGTCAAAAACTTACCTC
The DNA here is from genome assembly GCA_032353835.1 of Enteromius viviparus. Classification (NCBI taxonomy): domain Eukaryota; kingdom Metazoa; phylum Chordata; class Actinopteri; order Cypriniformes; family Cyprinidae; genus Enteromius; species Enteromius viviparus. The sequence continues at coordinate 4,561,914 of JAUCNO010000626.1, read as the reverse complement.
AGTATTTCTAATTTGCAATTTTTACTCTTCAGTCCAGTGCAGAGATACTTCACTCCTGAATCTTGCAAATTGTTATTGTTCATATTCAGTTCTTTCAGACTGGTATCTAATTCAAGAACTTTAGCCAGATCTGGACAGCATTTTTCTGTTAAGTTACAATCATTTAGCCTACAAGACAAATATGCACACCACATACTTAAATACATGTAATACATTTGTTAAATAGAAACATTAAGTGTATATTAATTGTTTTTATATGAACAGTAAATATTTTGTGAGAAATGTGAGCTTACTGTGACCTATGATACTACCCTTTAAAAAAGTGGCACTTTTGGTATTTTAGTATTTCATTGATAAAGTAATAAACTATCAATGAAATCATTCTTGAAATGAACATTTTTGATTAAACTAATTATTATTAAAGCTATACACCTTAAATTGTGTAATCACATTTAAAGTGCTAGCGCTATTCTCTTAATAAGTGTCTTGAGGATTAAAATAATATTGAGATTTAAAATATATATAATTCAAAACAACGTAGATCAGGGGTGTCCAAACCTACTATAGATCAATGTAGAAAAATTAAATGAAAGCAAAACATGACAAAATGGAATTAACTGACTTACAAAGCCCTTTTGGTAGTTTTTATGACTGCTGATAATCTAATGAGACACTCGTCTGATTTCTTGAATTTCTGAAGATCAAACTCCTCCATCTCTTCCTCTGATGTCAACAAAACAAATGCCAAAGCAGACCACTGAGCAGGTGAAAGATCAAAAGATGACAGACTTCCTTTGCTGAGATGGGTCTGAATCTCTTTTACCAGAGTTTGATCATTCAGTTCCATCAGACAGTAGAACAGATTGATGGATCTCTCTGGAGACAGATTATCATCTAATTTCAACTTGATGTACTGGACTACCTCTTTTTTGCTCTTGTCAATGCCCTCTTGCTGTGTCAACAGACCTTGTAAAAGTAGTTGATTGGATTGGATTGAAAGACCAAGAAGAAAGCGAAGGAAAAGATCCAGATGTCCATTGTCACTCTCGAGAGCTTTGTCCACTGCAGTCTTGAGCAAATCAATCATGGCTTCACTTTTGTTTTCCTGTTCTGTAGACTCATGAACAAACACACTTTTCTTGTTGATGTCTAGAAACAGATATGCATAAAGAGCTGCAATGAACTCTTGAATGCTCAAATGAACAAAGCAGTACATGGTACCAGAAATGATCCCTGTTTCCTCCTTAAAGATCTGGGTACACATGCCTGAATACACTGATGCCTTATAGACGTCAATGCCACAGGCTTCCAGGTCTGTGTCATAGAAGATCAGGTTGTTTCTTTCCAGCTGATGAAACGCTAGTTTTCCCAGTGAAATAATGGCGTCTTTATCCCAGGAAACATCTGGTGTGTATTCTCCATCATACTTCCGTCTGCTTTGCTGGATCTGAAAGCGGAGAAAGTGTGTGTACATTTGCGTCAGCGTCTTAGGAATGTCCTCAGTATTTGATTCCTGCTGTGTTTTGGAGGCATCACCAGCCTGACTTTTCATCTCCAAAATGTTCTGGAGAACCGTGGCTGAAATCCAGCAGAAGACTGGGATGTGGCACATGATAAAGAGACTTTTTGATTTTTTTACATGATAAATGATTTTACTGGCCAGATTCTGATTAGTAAATCTTTTTTTGAAATATTCTTCTTTTTGTACATCATTGAAACCTCTGACCTCAGTTACCCGGTCGATACAGTCAGGAGGAATCTTACTGGCAGCTGCTGGTCTAGTGGTGATCCAGAGGAGAGCAGAAGGAAGCAGATTTCCCTTGATGAGGTTTGTGAGGAGAACATCCAGAGATGCTGGTGAAGACACATCAGACCACGTCTCATTACCACCAAAGTTCAGAGGAAGACGACATTCATCCAAACCATCAAGGATGAACAGGACTCTGAATTTATTCCTTCTTTTAAGGTTCAGTGTTTTTGTTTCTGGGAAAAAATGACTTATAATACTAGTTAAGCTTTGTGTTTCTTTCTCCTTTAAGTTCAACTCTCTAAATGGAAGAGGAAATATGAAGCTGATATCTTGATTTTCTTTTCCTTCTGCCCAATCCAGCACAAACTTTTGGACAGAGACTGATTTTCCGATGCCAGCAACTCCTTTTGTCAGCACAGTTCTGATCTGCTTGTCTTGTTCACAAGCTTGAAACATATTTGTGCATTTAACCTGTACCTCTTGTGATTCTTGGTGCCTGGAAGTAACTTCAATCTGTCTTACCTCATGCTCAATATTAACATGTTCACTACAACCCTGAGTGATATAGAGATCTGTGTAGATGTTATTCAGAAGTGTAGAGTCACCATGTTTTGCAATTCCTTCAAACACGCACTGATACTTCCTCTTCAGGTTACTTTTTAGTTGATGAATAAAGACCAGCTCATCTGAAAACCAAAAGAAGGAAATATAAATGCAGGAGAGAAAATTCTGATGCAAATGTCTAAGAGACAATCTGACAGATGATAATAAGTCTCTTACCTTCTAGAGTATCAGCAACTTCACCTTGCTCCATATCTCTCAAGAAGCAGAGTGTGAGATCAAGAGCTATTTCCTTGATAGTGCATCTGTTCTTATTAAAGTCCTCTACCAAGGATTGCATATCGTCTTTTAGTAATATTTTCTTAAAATTATCCAGTTCTTTTTTCAGAAATTTGACTAGTTTGCTCTCAAGTTCCTACAAAGCAAAAAAGGAAGGAAAATAGACCAATCAGTGGAAACCGAAGACACATACGCATTTTGTGTGCAGTGGATATTTTATTTCAGTGGATAACGGCTCTACTGTGATGCTATTGTGCCAATTCATTATATAAAGTCATTTTTGTTGTTTCTTTCCATACAACAGTATTTTGTAGCTTTAAAGCGTTACAGTGGAACTACTGATGGCAAGTGACTATTCTGATGATCTTTCTTTTTTAAGGTTGTTTAGAATATTTGTTTCTAGGAAGGATTAATTAATTTTCCATGTACTGCTTGTTTCCATTTTATACTGTCATTATAAATTGTATTTTGGCTTCAGTTATCTGTAATTAGAGTAATTGCCATTGGCTAAACAGAAGTTACTTGTTATTTGTATTGCTTAATACTCTATTATCTGTGTCAAGTACATTATAGCTTTCTCTCAGCAACACTCTTAATAACACATGCAATCCAAACCTGTGTCGTGTTTAAAAACACCTTTCTTTTGTGCTATCTGCACCTCTTTGCTTATTTCATTTTGGCCTTTGCTGAAAAGTGAAAGTGAAATTATAGTAACGACCCATACTTGGAATAGTGCTCTGCATTTAATCAACCCAAGTGCGCACACACACTGTGAACACACACCTGGAATAGTGGGCAGCCAATGCTGTGGCACCCTGGAAGCAATTGGGGGATGAGTGCTTTGCTCAAGGGTCTCATCTGAGTCATGGTATTGAAGGTGAAGAGAGTGCTGGTTATTCACTCCCACAACCAACTGACCTGAGACTCAAAACCACAACTTTTGGGTTACAGGTCCAACTGCCTATCCATTAGGCCACAACTGTCCTTTTATCTTAAGAACTAGATCCACCCAGAGGACACAGCAACCATTGTTGCTCTCTCTGACAACGCTTTCCCTCTATACTCTTTGTCATCAGCCTGTGTACGTACATTAGCCAAGTTTTGGACTTATTGCTGCACTGGATTTACTAACACCAGACTGAAAATGATCCCTGAGTTTAATTAAACATTTAAATAATTAAATATTTAAGAAAATGCATTTTTCCTACCTTGAAGATCCCCAGGATATCCCTGTTAAGAAATCAAATAAGGAATAAGGCATCAACTGTATCTTAAAAAGGGCATAAAATTGTAATCACTGTATGACTTAGAGTGTATGATATAATTAAATAAATATACAAAAGAAAATAAATGAAAAAATAAAGTATTATATGGAAATTATTAAATTATTATATATGGAAATTATTAAACATTTTATTTATTTACTTACTGTTAATTTGGTCAATTTTATACACACAGACTAATAAGACAGCTGAATGATTTTTTTTTTTTTTTTTATAAAGCCAATACATTAATAAATCTTCCATAAAAAAGGAAAAAAGATAGGTAATTTATTTAAACAGATCAATAATCAATAATTTGTCAGTAAAGTTGCAGCACTGAGGTTCAGTGATAATTAGTCATTTTTGATAATGGGAGCACTCTTTGCTTGCTTTTGTATATAATATGAAGGTGTCATGCTGTCAACTCCATTTCAAGGTTTCTAAATTCACATATTTAAATATGGGATTGAATTCAAAACTGCAGTTAACAGTGATAGTCAGCAAATGACAGAACAAAGACTTGATATTGTATAGATCTGTGCATTGCACTTTTTAAATGCAAAAGTAATAGATATGTCACTTGTTCCAATGTTTGTTGTGTTTTGCTCCTTTTTTTTAATATTTAGTTTAAATGTTTTAGCACTTCCAGACTTGAATAAAATTTTTGTGATTTGTCACAATCACAATCTATATTTGATTTGATTATATTTTTTATGTTTTGGGAGAAACACATGAAATATCCTCAAACACAACAAACAAACTTAACTTTTCATTCTGTAAAAATGCTCGAGCCCTCTAGTGGCTGCCTGTGTAAGTATGTTTTTGGAAAGAAGTTTCCATCACATAAACAGCATTTGAGAAAGCTAACAGAGCAATACAACATTGAACACATTAAACACCTCTTGGTAGATATTAAAGTTTCCTCACTTAAAGTCTGTTAGTCAATCATGTGACTGGGATCTTTCACAAACCAGACAAAAATAAATACAGTTTTGATCTGATCTCACTAAAGAGCAAATCAATTTAACAGAAATTCTGTGATTTCCTATAGTATCCAGTTATCACATGAACATTAGTGGAGAAGCTAACAGAGCAATGTAATGTAAAACACATGAAATACCTTTTAATAATAGCACTTAAGTTTGGAGGGGGATCAGACTCCGAGCCTGGTGTATCACTAACACAAACCAGAAAAGAAGACAAAAATGATTAGCTATCATTTAGAGAGATTCAATTTAATAAAATCTAGATTCCACGTAATTAAATCTAGCATGGCTGTGATTTTGTCCTCATAACTATAAAAGGATTTGTTTATGTTTGGTTGCCTGAAGTTTTCTACCTAGACACAACCTCAAGATTGAGTTCAGTAAAGGTTAACAGGCAGTATTTCTGTGATCTATGGTTCTATTTAGTCGGGTTCTATCACAGTGAAGAAACTAGCTAATCATATGCTCTGATCTAAAATACCTTTTGGTGGATGACGGTGGCTGCTCACTGAAATATGGTGGATCATCTTTTGACCAGTCACTCTTCATGGACACATGTGAGTCTGATCTTTCACTAATGATACAACAAAGAAGAAGAAAAAAAAGTAAATAATCCTCATTTATTTGTACACTTCAGTTAAATTCAGTTAAATTCAATACACTGTTCATCCAGCCATTTCTTTTATCCTCAATACAACTTAACTAAGATGCAAGATGACACCCAGCCAAAGAGGCGTCAGTTTGAAATACCCGGATTGGTTCTTGTGTGATCAGTATCTGTTAATACTGATCACACAAAGAGCTTTATAATAAAATATCACACCTAGGAGTGTGGCAACTGACTTATCAAAATCTAATAATATTTCAGAGAGCCACATAAAAAAAAAAAAAAAAAAAAAAAAAAACAATCATAAAAAAAAACATCTAAACACAAACAAATAAAAATGATTCGTAATAAATGTCACTATTAATTAAAAAATCAGGCCAGTTTAAATTTTTTTTTATTATTATTATCATCCTTATTACTATTTTATTTGTTTGACTTGCAATGCTATAAAAACATTAATAGGAAGTTCTAAACTAAACTTTAGCGAAGAATATAATTAACGAGAAAATAATAATAGTAATAAACTTAAAAGTGCTTACAATTATTTTCTGAAAACAGAAAAAGAATTAGTCTCACCTCATCTCAGAAAACGAGCCCTTTTCCTTCTCCTCTGACATCCTGTAGCTGATCGGGCAATGCAAACATGTACATGCAAAGACCACAAGCTGCTTAGTGTAACCTGGAGATGATATCTTACTGAGATGAATAACATGATAACAGTTCAGAATGATAAATGAGATATCTCCAATTTCAACAGACAACACATACACATGCATTATATTATTATAGTGTGTATATATATATATATATATATATATATATATATATATATAAACACACACAAAACACAAACGC
>JAUCNO010000626.1:4532341-4548126 GCA_032353835.1 Enteromius viviparus | reverse complement strand
CGCTCTCACGGCTCGCTCCCCAGACAGCATGCCAAATTTGCTTATTCATTATGAGGAAAGCGTGAACTCTTGAAAAGTGTTTTTGTGTTTTGCTTTGGTACCGAGAACCGTGGATTTTCACTGATATTGGTACCGAATACTGAAATTTAGGTACGGTGACAACACCATCTCTTACCACAGTCAGCAGGGCCGTGGGTATGAGACCCAGCGATCTCATTTCCATAACGGTCCACACACCAGCACTGACCACTGCTGCCATGACACTGGTGAGGCCTATAGAAGCCATCCTCATCACAGGAGGGGATGTACGGACCTACACACACACACATACACATTACCATCAGTCCTAATGTCAGGAAACATTACATCACAGGCAAGATTATACACAGCCACACTTACACAGATAGGGAGATGATATATTCAATGTCAAAGAACATAACTGTCACCTCCCAGAGCTTGCTCTCTCTCTCTCTCTGTTTCTCTCACGCACATTCATTGCATTTCAACTTCCCAGATTCTTTCTACAGAATCACCATAGTCAAGCCTTTTTTTATTTTTTTTTTTATCTTTCTCTCTTTTTTTGTCTTTTTATAATTCAGTGCCGGAAGCCATAGAGCCGTCACTGTGCGTTCCACTCAGGGGAGAAACAGCAGTTAAAAATATCCTTCTTTTCATGTCCAATTTCCCCTCATCTCATTCCCCTGCTCAAATTAAACACGCGACCTTCAGAGAGAGGAAAAGAAACTCTGAGTGATTTCTAGCTTTAATAGAATTAATGTTGGCTTTCCTCTGTTTTACACCTTGGTTACTGTACCTCTGTTTAGGTTGTGATGACATTGAATTGGTTATTAAATGCTAGTGCTTTCTAGATGAAAATGGTTTAAAATGCTGGGGGAAATACTAGTAACATTGTGAGCCTCAGCTATGAACACCAGACTTGCAAAGTATTATGATTTAGGATGTTTAAGTGAAATAAATTTTTTTTTTTTGCAAGGTTACTTCATTTTTTTAATCAATAAGGCATATAAGTTTGGCGTAAATAATGATGTTTTTTTCTTCTGTATGTAGTAAGTGTTCTGCTTTTCTTATATTAGTTTTCGATTGTGTTATTCCTATGTATGTCTGTGTGCGTGTAAAGCAGTGGTTTCCAAACTTTTTCTGCTGCCAATAAAATAACCACATTTATTGAAAGTAACAATAAAATTGAATATTAAATTCCAATATATTATTTTTATCAGTTCGATGAAACAGAATCAGACATTATTTGACTAATTATCAGAATAACGTATCTTATATATAATTTACCGAAATAGTGTAGTCCTAAAAGCTATTGTTATTGGAGCATACTGTCACGAGAGGGGAGCATCATCAACCCTAGGGGTTGTGCCTCCCAATTTGGGAACCACTGGTGTAAAGATATTGGTAATAAAGCTCTTTCTTCTATCTGTTTGGTTCTATTTTAATTTTTTTACTTTAAAATGTATGTTTTAGGCATATTAGTATGCTGTATGCGATTTTTAATGAAATTAGTATATAGATATTTTGGATAAAAAATATATAACATAAATTTAATTACAATTACAATATATACATTTGCAATGTAAAGATTGATGCTTTAATTAGCTCATATACATAATAAAAATAAATCAATAAATCCCTGCATATGAATAGAACTACTTAATATATATTTAGTGTGATTTCATGTAACATCTTTGAATGTCTCTGAAAGAGGTCTCTTATATTAATAAGTAAATGTTAAAAAATGTATGTGTAATTTCTTTATAGTCTTCTGTGACTAATTTAATGTATCCCTGCTGAATAAAATTATAGGTTTCTTTAGAAAAAAAACTCTATCTGACCCTAAACCTTTGAACAAGTGTTAAGTGTATATTTAAAAGAATTGTACTTAAGATTAAGATGGATTTACTGGCAGATGGCTGTTGGCAGCTTTTGAAACGCCATTAAACATGATCTTACATTACAAACAAGGATTACTTTGTCAATGAGAAAATGACACTTATAAACAAAACACACAAGAGAATGGACTTACCCAGTAATTTCTTCCCAGCTTGCTCTTTGTGGATGATGGTGATCTCCGACTGGCAGGGAGCCTCTGAAACAACATTGACTTCTGATCAGCAGTGAGAAAGATACCTCATCCAATATTCCTTTGGTAGAGAGATTTTAACTGCAATCATTATGTTATTTAGTATATAAATATCTCAGAACTAGATTATCCCACAATGCCGCATAATTTCTAGAATGTCTTTCTGTTTCACAGTTAATTATGTTCTGTCTTAATGTCCTAATTTTCTCTCTCAGATGAACGTACACACCAGGCTGTACTGCTTTATTCAGTGTACTTTACAATAAGGTATTTTTCAGCTTTTGCAGGGCCTAGTCTGTGATTTTAGTGACATAACAATTCCCAGCCAAATGACCTACTCTAAGGTTGAGTAATCATTTAATCGTCTAAATCCACTGAATTTACAAGAGGGGATCAATTCAAAAGTCATTTTGTAAATCAAAAAAAAACTTTTTGCCCATTGCCAAGCATTGTCCAGTAACTCTGCTTTACGGCAATTTGCATGAATTTTTAAAGACTAACCCTTTTATTACTGGAATGCTGGAAAAAACAATACAAGAACAATATTTTATCTAATCATTTTAAACGGGCCATTGTTATGGCAGCAACAGGTATAACTTTAAACTATGTATTATATACAATTACATACATTAAAATATAAACCAAGCAGCAGATTCAGATGTTTACCTGATGTTCATTAGTAACTGTATTAAAATAGATTCTGCTAATTTTCATATTTAAATCTCCTTTTGAGAAAAAATACAAGAGAAACCCATTTCCCTATCATTGAATATTAATTTATTAATTGTCCGAGCAATGTGGCTGAATTGGGCTGAAGTTTACCTTGATATCTCTGAAAGCAAGAACACCACTCCTGGCTGGAAACGAGCCTGTCTCTGTCTGGGTCACATGATCGGAGGAAGGCTTTAGTGCACACATCATTCTTCTCCGAGTTCACACTGGACAGCTCTGATTGGTCAAGCTGAAGGTCAAAGTTTGTGTCCAGTCTCGAGAACATCCAGCCCAGAGAGTCCTTACAGAGAGGGACCTTACTCATGTCGACTTCTGCTCAGACATACAGAGAGGCCACAGAAAGATCTTTTTAACTTTTTGACATTATCATGGTTAGCACTATTATTAGCAGTTCAGGTGTGTTTGTGTGTGTGTCTGTGTGCTTGCATGTGCTCACTCTTTTCTGGCTTCTGGAACTTGTATTTCTTGCTGGGATTTCCACTCTCATGAAGAACTGTGATCCATTCTCGTAATCTGCTGACCACTTCAGTCATCTCTGCATTACCACATACTACAAAGACAAACACAGAACATCCAGCAGATAAATAAAACAATCTGGCAAAGCAGTATAGTTTCTGAAGTAAAACGCTCATTCTTTTTACTCAAAGAGAACTCTATTTTTTAGAAATAATGTTTAGGGGCTGTAAGGTTAAGCACCGTTCTGTTGCAGTCAATAATCAGTGTGATTTCATTTTTTTAAAACTGTTTAGTTGAAAAATTTCATGTGAAGGATTACACTAATCATAAAAAAAAAACATTCACCAATCAGAATACTTCCTGTTAACATGGAAATGGGAAATAATGCCAAAGAAGCTATGCACTGAGTCTAATATAATATATAATATAATATATATAATAATGCATTTTGTGATTTCAGAAGATTCATGACCTGTATGTAAAACAATATAATTTGAGAAGAAGAAAATAAATATGATTTAATTTCATATCCCAATGTTTTTTTACTTTCTTTTTTTTGCATTTTAAATTCGTACAATATGACATTGCTAAACCAATTTCAAAAGGAGCATGTGAGGGTAATAATTCGCTCAATCAGTATCAATCATCTCATTAGACAATAAGATCATCACCCTGTCAGATACAAGCAGCTCCCTATAAAAAGCTAGAACTCCTTCCATCAGTATCTCGATCTTAGCTTCTCCTCCATATCTAATTCCCGGGGGAGCACTCAGGGCTCAGATCGGGCCATCAGCCCCTCTTCGCTTTCTCCGAGTCTGCCAGGGTTGATAACCCTAGGGCTCGTCAGCCCACCGAGCCCCGAGTCTTCTCCTCAGCATGCCAAATTCGCTACTTATTTAGGTTTCATTAATTAATCACCAGTAAGTTCAAACTTGTGAAATGATTATTTTAATAAAAAATGAATTTTAATACTTTTAAGTAATTAATGTATAAGAAAAAAGGGATTTGACAAACAGAAATGAAATAATGAGTCCCTGAACAAAGAGCCAATATCAAAAGGGACAGTGAGCATCCATCGCCAGCAGCTGATTTAAGTGATCTTATCCTCACAAACTGCACCAGATTTCCAAGTATTTCATGCTTGCTCAATGAACTATAAACAATTATTGCATCGGCACTTGTAGAACAGTTTTTAAGATTTTTATGGTTTACAAGTAATAGGCAATGAATGGCACAGAAACAGCAGAAGAATTTCTTGATCTCCTATGTGAAAAGACCATAGTCCTCCTGAGGCAGGGAGGCATGAGGATGGTACACGTGGCACATAAACTGCAATGTCCATAAAGTAAGACAGTAAAGACAGGAAGGACAGATGATCATCCTTGCAGTGATCCTTTTCCAATAAAGATCTGTAAAGCTTATTTGGATTTTACAAATTATACATCAAAGAGCTTTATAGCATCTTATACAGCACCTTGAAAATGGGATTAATATTTTCTCTTTTGTTGCCTCTTTGGCAGATGTTAGATTTACAGTAACTTACAGCAAAGCCCTAGTTTGTTTTTTTAAGGGTTAATGGGTCCGCACACCTTTATAGCTACACTGATTGATTGCCAATAAAGGTTAATGCACAACAGACCAAACAGAACATTGTTTAGAGGTGTTTTAGAGTGTAAATAAATAATCGGGTTTATTCTGTTCTGATCTCGTTTTGCTTAAAAAAATGCCAAGGGCATTTCCAAATTTTAAGAAGTCATTTTATATTATACCATAATTTCTGACCTGTTTAAGTCATGTATCCATGGCTTGAGTAGAATTTAAGCAGTTTTGTCCTTTTTTTTTGTATGCTGTTTAGCTTTGAATCAAAAGAAATGTGATTCATCCTTAAGCTTGCTGATTTGACTCAAGGCTTAGAACTCTTTAGTGAAGAGTCTTTAAAAAAAAATGCCTAAGGAACACCAGGCATTTAATCTATTTAAATGGGTAATATTCCCAGGGCTGCTGAAAAAGTGTGCGATCATTGTTGGGCTCTGTTGACTTTCAAGTATACATCACTTTAGTGTTTAGGAATTAATTAAATTTCCAGTTTTATTGCTGGTTTTTAATGAAGTGGAGAGCGACTAAGTTCACCTAACAGCTCACCTTTGTGCCTTCATGCAATGTACAGTACTTAAGTCCAGTTAACCCTTAGGGTGACGAGAGCAATCCTTGCTATTATTGTCCTGTAGCCAGTACATCCTGCCTAGTGACGCTCCAGGCTATAATATCCATTGTATTGGTTAACATCAGAACGTTAGAATTGTGCCTTCTGGGGAAATCTCTACTTATCCAATATATAAATAATTTCCAGTTTACTTGATTGTACTTTAGCATTGAATGTGTTTTGTTTTGATATGTTCATTAGTTTTAACGGTCTGTGTATATTGTTTGGGGATGGTTTGAGGCATTTGATAAATCTAGTTAATTAATGAGCGTAACAGATTAAACTCTTGTAGCTAATGCATCATACATCTGTGCTGATTGTTGATAAGATGCAGTGCTGGAAGGAAGGAAGGGCAGCTGCAAGGGCTTATATTCATGTACACTAAAGTTGGATTTGTTTTTTTTTCAATTCTTATGTGCAATGATGAAATATTTCTAGAATTCAGCAGATGTTTTCTGTCTGACATTTTGTATGTTTTTATTTCTTCTGAAAAATCAGTTGGCATTGCATATGCAGCATAATAATTGGATGTGCAGATGTTTTTAGCTTGTTCTTTAATAAGCTCTAGATAACGAAGTCTAAAACTTTCAATATGGTTTGATGTCTCTTGATGGCTAAAACAAGATGACAAATGATAAAAAATGATAAAAAAATAAAAATGTTACACAATAATACTAAAAGTATTTTAACCATGTAAAATCACTGTAACACACAGCTTTACAGCAATATTAACATATTGGAAGAAAATTGGTAGTTCTATGTGAAATTGACATTGATCACCCCCATTTAGCCAAATGGCATGATCCTAACAGTTCGTGAATGTTCGACTGGGAGAATGGGATTCGAATCAGGCTCCTCAAATCGAATCGTCAACTATTCGAGGACACCTCTAACTCTAATATTAATAAAAGAAATACTGATCTCAAACCTTCAAACAGTAGTGTCTATACAAAACACTTTGATTTAGCTGATATTTGGCAAACAGAAAAAACTATATTCATGCTTAAAATCTATTGTTACTTCAGTTCCATGATCTCAAGTTTGGCTTGTGTTGCTTTCAGCAACTGTCAGTCTTTTGTTGGTGAATGTGAGTGAATTTTCTCTATAGACCTGAAGCCAAGACGTTGAAGACAGAACTTATGTTCATAGGGATAATGATGAAAACAAACACTACTGCGCTGTCTGTCTCACACGTACACGCATACACTCTCTGACACTACCAATCTGGAAAAGAAAACATTTAATAGGTTCCTAAGGGATTCAGTAGCTTTGAGATTCAACACAAAATAAGACTAGTTTGGTGTATTGAAATCTCTTTGCTGCTCTTGCTGCAGATGAAAACATGGCAAGTACCCACCCTAAAGGGTACATATCCCTTCCCACAGCTACAGAGATGAAAGATTGGTTACAGATATAGAATAATTTGTTGGTTCATCAAGTAATGACATGAGATATTCATCATTACCATTTATAAGGGCTTAAGGGAGAAGAAACATGTCATAATAGCATATTGTCATATTACTATAAAATACAGAATGTACTTTTTATTGCTTGCTGTGTACACAATATATGGGCAAGAAAGTTTTGTGTGCACAGAATACCTACTAGATTAGTCAAAATATGTAGTATGCAACAAAAATGTGATTTCTGTAATCTTCCCCCGCACTGGCACGGCCCAAGAGAACAAAATGAATTTACAAGCTGAAAACTAAACACCACTCTTAATTAGGCAAGCAGTATGGGTTAATCACAATGTGTGGCTCCATGTGAAATTATACCTTAATTACACATTGCCTTTGATTGAGCTTGTTTTTTTTGTTTTTTAAATTTTGCCATTTCTGGGGCCATAAAGTGTCTGATAAAAAACCTTTTTATGACAAGGTAAGCTTAACTAAGGTTAAAAATATTGTGTGGTGTGACTCTTCAAAAAGTGTTTATAAATTATTCATAAGTGAAATTTGTTAAATGAATCAATAAATTATTTTTTCTTTGACTGTAAGAAATAGTCTTTGCACAAAATCTCTTATAAGGAAGGCTGTATTTATTTGATATGAAATATAGCAAAATTATTAATATTGTGGAATACAGTTCTGTGCAAAAGTCTTAAACAACTAGTATTTTCACCAACAAAAAATGGTTTTAAGTGGGTTATTTCTGTATGTCAGTTGGAAATATCAAGTTTACATTTCCAAACATTATTTTTGTCATTAATTGTAACATTGCAGTGAGATTATTGTCTGCACAAGGAAGTAACAGAACAAACTGAGACAGACCAGGTAGGTCTTTTGAAGCATCTTGGAGACGTTGCCACAGTTCTTCTGGATTTGTGGAGCACTGGCTGTTATCAGACTCCTTGTGCAGACAATACTGTCACTGCATTATTAAAATTGATGACAAAAATAATTGGAAATCTAAATTGATATTTCCAACTGACACGCTACCGTAAAAAGATAAAAAATAGCCCACTTAAAACTATTTTTTTTGTTGGTAAAAATATGAGTGGCCTAAGACTTTTGCACAGTGCTGTATTAATAGTTTTTTTTCTATTTTTGATATATTCTAAAGTTTATTCCTATGATGGCAAATCTGAATTTGTCAGCAGCCACCAGTCTAAGTGTCACATGATTTATTTAAAAATCATTCTAATTGATCTTTTATTGTATTTATTAATTTCAAAAACATTTGTGCTGCCTAATATTTTTGTGTAAATGGATACATTTTCAATAGAACATAATAATACTCAGATTTTTTTATGTATTTATTTATTTAACTTTTATTAGATTTACTTTTCCTTTAAATAAAATTCAAAACAATTTTAAACCAACATGAATATCAGATATATTTAACTTTTTTTTTTTAAGTAGAATTTTTAAATTATTAGTCATTTGTCCCATATGTTCATCACATTCATAATGCATAATGCATGTTCAGTGCATATGGGTCAACTGTATCAATAAAGTGTGTGTACCTCTCTTCTCCACTGGATTTCCTGAAGGGCAGGGACACTGTCCTGGACACTTCACAGAAATCTGCTTCCCAGAGATGCAAGCTTGATATTCTAGTTTACACTACAACACACACACACACACACAAAACTGAGATTACATTGTCGATTGAGGATTAATCTCTTGGTTGAATACCTCTGTGACACAGCTTTATGAAAAGCAATTCAGACAGTATACACATATAGAAACACACACAGTGGGAGGTAGTGTGTGTGTTACCTTGGTAGAGTAAGTGTGTCCATCTGTTCCACAAACAGGTGAAGGGTGCACAACTGGACATCTTTTGCATTTCAGCAGTGGAGAGTTCATATTCATGTCCTTTAAACTGCACACACAAAGTGAGATTGCCCTTTTAACACAAAAAATGCATAGAAATGCAACCAATTTTTATCTGTCCTCTTCCTTTGCTCACTGGTTCTGTACTGGTTTTGATTCAGTAGCTGGATTTAAAATCTGGCGACCCAATAAGTCTAAATTTATTTAACCAACAGTATACAACATTATTGACATGACAACAAAAAAACATACTTTTATTCTCATTTGTTATTTATTCTCATTTTAAGAGTACCCTCATAATTTATTTTACGTTTTGTTCATTTGTTCAGGTTTTAAGGATGAGGGGTTGTTAGGAACCTGTATGTGAATCTGTAGGAGTAAGAGTTTTTAGGTTGACAAATAGATTTGTTTTTCTGTAAAAAAATTACAAAACAATATTTGCCAATCCAGAATAAGTTAATGCAATTTGTTTAAGAACAATTTTTGAAAATGCTTTTATAGCATCCTTTGACTTCTTCCAAGTGAATTTGCATCAAATCGTTTCATTTGTCTATACTTACGGGTATTAGTATTGTTAACTAGGGCAGTGGTTCTCAAACCTCTCCTGGGGACCCCCAGCCACCACACTTTTATGTCACAATTTCAAGTCTTGCAGACTCTACTAATGAGCAGATGAGTTGAAACGGGTGTGTTAAATGATGGAGACATACAAAATATGCTGTGTTTGGGGTCCCTAGGACAGGTTGAAGATACTAAGGGGCAGTGGGTCTATTAGAGGGCCTCAAGATTATTTTAAGGGCTACTCCACCCCAAAATGAAAATGTTGTCATTAATTACAAAACTTTCAGGCTGGATTTAAATTAAATTTTTCCCTGTATAACACACTTGTGACCCCTTTTTTGCATTGTGTACCATCATTTCCCCTATATTTCTGTTATTTATGCTTCTATTTTTCTAGAATTCTCTTCAAATCCCTCTTTGTTTCATTGGGCCATTAAAAAAAAACTAAAATATTTGAATCATGTTATCACCCCTGATTCACCACCTGATTAGTTTCATAACAATCACTGTTGACAACTGTAGCTTGCAAAATCCAGGTCAGTGTGTGCCTTATTTTCACCTCGGTCACAAACACTCACTCTTTCTCTCCATCTCTCAGAAGAACTCATTTTCCAGATTTGGCAGGCAAGTATGCCCAGTTAGTTCCAGTATAGGTTGACTGGGTAAGAACATAGAACAGCCTTTGTTTCCTCTCAAACCTTTTTTGCCATGTGCTGGAAAATGTACCATGTTAAATCATTAACAAATTGTAAAAAATGCTACAGCAAGGCCATAACTGGTGAAAATGTTAACCTATTTAAACACTTTTTGTGAAGTGCTCTAGATAACTGACCAGCGATGTACGACAGAGACATAGGTGTCTCCAAAATGTTTGTATCTCAAAATGTCATGCACAGATTCAAAGCAGCTCGTTTCGCCAAACCTGTATGCTGCTTTTACTAATGTTTAAGTAATGAGCAGAAAGTCAGATAGAGTGGAGGAAGTTTACCTCATTCTACGTTGACTAACACAGGTGGGAGTTTGGTAATCTTCAGCCACACACACTTTATGGCGGCCACATTTTATCTTGAGGCACGGATCTTTGGCAGGGTCCAGAGCTGAAACACATAAACAAAACAAAAAAAATTGTATGGCCTATGTATACCAACAATGAAAACAGATAAACATGCAGTGAAAACTAAATATAAAATAAAATAAATACAATATGTAAATACTTTTATATTTAATTATCATAATGGGACCTCAACAAGTATGAACAGTAGACACAGATAGTGTAGTTTACTGCACAAAGTTTGTTGTTTAAGAACCAGATTTACTGAACACTGACTGTGTTGTCGCCTCGTGTCGGCAGCGTCGGGCATAAAAAGTTGTACTCGAACACACTGCACAGGCTACAGTCGACGGCAAACTAAACATGTAGGCATCCAATCAGAGATCTCACTTCACCTGACGGCCCTGGCGCTGATTCTGTATGCTCCGACGAGAGCCTACAAGTGGAACACACCAAATAAACTAGCCTGACTGTCACTCACCATCGGCCCGATAGCCAACAGCCGACCATTGGCTTTGTGTGTCCCGGCATTTAACCACCCAGAGGCATATAGATTAGTTTTACAATGGATAGCCACCAGAGGGCACTTTCAAGTTATTATTTGTGTGTTTTGGACTACATTTCCCATAACCCTTTGCACTCATTATTGGTTCATTACTGTCAGCTGTTTACCATTGATTCATTAGCCTCACCCTATATATAACTTGTTTATTTTGTCTTTAGTTGTGTCAGTGTTGCATTCTATTCTTGTGTTACTGTCTTTGTTTCCTGTTTTTGCTCATGTGGATTTAGTTTTTTGGAATCAAAAATTGCAAATGGATCTTTTGTTTAAGCATTCTGTGACAAGAGTAAACAAAGTGGCATTGATGAGTTTGAAGCTCAGTGTTTAAAACATCTGAGGGAACATAAAGAAAAAGTTTGATCTGTATATTATAATAGCTGTCAATTATCCAAACCCATAAGACCCATGAAGTTCATCTTCAGAACACTAACAAAGATTTTTTTAATATAATCTGTGAGATTTCTGTCCCTACAATGAAAGTCCTTTACACCTATAAATGACACTTTAAATGTTCATAAATACGTCATAAAAGGATTAAGTAATAAGTATTTTGAAGATAAATTCTTTAATTTTTAATTCACATATAATGTCTTTATAAACTTTGTGAAGTATTAAACCTTTTTTGGTGTGGACTTTCAGTGATGGACTTAATTTGTGACACTCATATATTTAACTCAGATGCTTTCTTCTGTTCATCCCTCAGATGGTTCTACACCTTCATTTGAGTCCAGCTGTGTTTCTTTATACTGATTGGACTTGATTAGGAAAGCCACAACACCTGTCTATATAAGACCTTACAGCTCACAATGCATGTCAGAGCAAATGAGAATCATGAGGTCAAACTGCCTGAAGAGCTCAGAGACAGAATTGTGGCAAGGCACCTGAAGGACTCCAATATGGTGAGAAATAAGATTCTCTGGTCTGATAAAACCAAGATAGAACTTGTTGGCCTTAATTCTAAGCGGTATGTGTGGAGAAAACCAGGCACTGCTCATCAGCTGTCCTATACAGTCCCAACATTGAGGCATGGTGGTGGCAGCATCATGCTGTGGGGGTGTTTTTCAACTGCAGGGACAGGACGACTGGTTGCAATCGAGGGAAAGAAAAAAAAATCTTCTTGAGAGTGCTCAGGACCTCAGACTGGGCCGAAAGTTTACCTTCCAACAAGATACCCCAATTACTTCACAACAACTCCCTGACTGTTCTTGAATTAAACCCAATTGTCAACAATTCTGTGTTTTTCTACCAAAATGGGGTGCTGTACATTAATGAGCAAAAAAATGAACTTAAATGATTTTAGCAAATAGCTGCAATACAACAAAAAGTGAAAAATTTAAGGGAGAATACTTTCCATACTTTCCGTATGTGCATAAATACAGTATGGATTCTATTTCTGTTGTAGCCCGAAATGGGGCAGTAGCTAATGCTGTATGACGAAAAGTAAGTGAGAAGGAAGAATAGAGAAGAAGACAGAGAAGGAAAGAATAACAGGGTCTTAATTTCATTAAGTGCTTTTATAGTCTTAAGAGGCTCACACACATGCACAAGCACATGCACAAAGGAAGAAAGACAATGTAACATACTCATCCTTTACCTTCCCCTTGTCCAAGTACAAACACACACACACAGCCACACTTTGAATGCTCTCTGACCTCACATGGTAAGAGCCTTAGTCAAATCCTGCACAGACTTTAGGGCTTATCCAATCCCAATCTCCTCAGCACCCTCTTAGTCCATTGTCCGTGTGTGTGTGTGTGTGTGTGTGTGACAAAATTTGTGATTGATTTGTGCATCATCATCTTTGAGTGTGATCAGAATACATTTTAAACTGCTCTACTTGCTCTTTTTGACTCACTCAATGCTCTATCAATAGTGATTTGCATAAATATCAAACTCGTGATGAATATTCAACGGGCTTCTAATGACTTTCGAATATGCATAATCTCGTAAGATTTACTGCATACTGAGAGCTTGATGTGATAGAGAGTCTTAAAAAGCAGTTTTCTCATTTTCTCTGACGGATGTAGCGTGATGATACGGGTATTAGGTCCCAGCATGTGACTGTGAATTAGCACAACAGCTGAGTTCTCATATATGCCTGATTAACATCCACTCAACACTGATAAGATGCTATGGCTCAAAGGAGCAGAGATTCAGATCTTTCCATTTCCAATGACCTCAATAAAATGAATAGGCTATAATATAAAAACATTTTATCAGTAAGGCAAATCTTCTGCTACTTCTGTTACAAATAGAATTGCAAGTTCCTTTTCCCATCTTATAATTGGAAAAAGTTGCTAATGATGGCTTATTATGTTCTTGCTGCCTATAAAAAACATACAAATCCTTTATGTGAAGTACAGCATGTGGTACTACAATGCTTTGTTATGACTGACTGACTGACATTTCAGGATGTTGATTACATGTCTATAACTGCAGGTCTATGCATTTATTGTATTGGTGCAGCTACCTTTGCTTTGTGAAATAAGGATCTTGTAATAATGATTTTACGTATGTTACTTTTAAAAGTGTGGAAAATAAGTGTTTAAAATATGTTACATTACTTTTGATTTACTTGTTAAATTGTGTTATGGCTTACCTGCTTGTAAAAAAACTTTCTGCTTTATAAAATAAAAAAGTGAAATGACTACACCTCAGGCTGAAGAGAATGTAAATTTGTGTCTGTACAGTAGAGGGCGCAGCTCAAACAAATTGCAGAATATAATGCAGGGGGAAGAAAGTTGAACAAAATTCAGCAATAACAACAAGACACAAATGTGTCATTTTTGCTTAGTATAGCTGAATTGGAAGCTCCGTAGCAAAGACATTGGTTAATAAAATTGGATTAAATAATTTTATATTTGTATTATTTAAAGGTTCCCATAATTTAAATCTCATCGTGTCTATCTAGTCATAGTGATGTATACATTTTAGTTTCAGCAGGCAATTATTTTTACAGCTACAGTACGTTATTATTCCAGCTACAATTAACTACACTACAAAAATTTATACAATTACACATAATTATATATATAAATCGTCAGTTTGTTATTTTACACACATGCACATAGACATTATTTTATAAACGACATAGCCGTGAGACGCAATAAAACTTTAGATGCACCCTTAACAACAAAAGATAATACTTTATTGAACCTTTCCTGATAAGAAGTGTGCAAACTTGAGCATTTTTGACATCGTTTCTGTCCAGTCTGCTAATTTTATCGCATTTAATCGCAGCTGTTAACATTTTTTTGTATGGCAGTGCCATCAGGTATGTTCATATTTTCAAGTAGGGTCATATTTTAGACCAAGATGGCGCACGTGCACATTGCGACGCTCAGGGTCTCTCCAGTTTCTGCAGTTTTGCAGTATTATTCTTGCTTGTGTCGGGTCTGTTCGTACAGAACAGTTGTGCCTTTACATCGTACATCCGACGTGAGCTTTTGGATATTGGTTTTTGCATTTCCGACAACTTTATCAATGACCTTCGACTCGTCCCAGAGATCGTCAGAACAACCGTGGCTGCGCAACCCTCCCGACAACAACAGTATGAGACTTCAGAACTGCAATGTTATGATCTTCACAGAAACATGGCTAAACAACAGTATACCAGATCATGCTATCAATATAGCTGGACACCACACTTTCCAGGCAGACAGAATGGCGGATGACTGTGTATTTATGTTAACAATGCTTGGTGCACGAACTCTGTTACATTCCTCCCGATGCTGATGCCAAGCTTGCTATGAACAAACTTCATTCGGCCATCAGTAAACAACAGACTGCTCACCCGGAGGCTGCATTTATTGTTGCTGGGATTTTAATCACTCTAATTTAAAGACAGTGCTCCCCAAATTTCATCAAAACATTTCCTGTCACACCATAGGGAAACAAAACTTTGTACCATGTTTACACAAAGTGTATATGAAGCCATCAGTGAGGACCATCAAAGTGTGGCCAGCAGGGGCTGACATCACACTTTAGGACAAGTTTCAACACACAGACTGGAGTATGTTTGCTTCTCAGTCCACTTGTGGCTCTCACACGGACATAGACAGCTACACTTCTTCTGTTCTGGATTACATTAACACCACCACAGACAGTGTTACAACCCAGAAGGAGATCACCACATACCAAAATCAGAAGCCATGGATGAACAAGGAGGTGCGTCTCCTGCTGAAGGCACGCAACTCCGCCTTCAGGTCAGGGTATGCACAGGCCTACAGCACTGTCAGGGCTAATCTGAAGAGGGGCATCAAAAAGGCCAAGTATTGCTACAAATTAAAGCTAGAGGAGCACTTTTCCAATTCTGACCCTTGATGCTTGTGGCAGGGCATACAGGCTATCAGTGACTACAAACCAGTCAACTCCACCCCCACAACCCCTAATGTTGTCTACCTGAATGAGCTTAATGACTTTTATGCTCGCTTTGAGAGAGACAATATAGAAACTGCCCCTCACACTCACCTCCTCAGATGTTCACACTGCACTGAACTGGATTAACTCGCGCAAGGCTGCTGGACCTGAAGGCATCCCTGGGTGCGTAGTCAAGACATATGCAGAGCAGCTCGCTGGGGTTTTCACAGACATCTTCAACATGTCTCTTGACCAAGCAGTCGTTCCAACATGTTTCAAATCCACCTCCATTGTGCCAGTGCCGAAACACGAATGACTACCGCCCTGTAGAACTCACTCCCATCATCATGAAGTGCTTCGAGCAGTTAGTCCTGTCACATCTGAAGGACTCTCTCCCAATTTCACGTTAATTCGGATGTACAAAGAGAATGTGCGTGGGTTTCCGCGTACGCAGTGTTTCATACATCTGAATT
>JAUCNO010000626.1:4480251-4522393 GCA_032353835.1 Enteromius viviparus | reverse complement strand
GTTTATGTTCACATACAGCTACATGACACACTGCATGAACAATAATTTTTGAAAAAGCATAATAGGGGCACTTTAATATATTGTCACTTCAAGTATCCAGAATTATCAGGGTTACTTGAATTGTTTGGTAACCACCACACTACATCTTTTAAACTATTCAAATTTAGTTAGGGGTTTAAAAAAGCTAAATAAAACAACCATAATAAAAAATGATTTGCATTGATCCAGTGTTTTTTCACAGAATTTCACAGCAATCACAGAAATTCAACTGGCTAGGATTAAACATCACCACTTGAATTTATTTTCCCCATAAAATTGCAAAATAATAATCTTCCAGTGCTTTTGTGACAACACCCCACAGCTTTGGTTTATAAGTCAAAGTTAGATTGAATTAGCTTCATGATTAGAATCAGCTGCGTTAGATTTCGATGAGGGGAAAAATGTACATTAATAGCACTCATACACAAGTCTGCCTGTGTTTTTGTGTCCATGTGAACTGTCCTAAAGGCTATTTTCATAAACATAGCAAAATTTCTCCTCTCTCTCTCCATTAGCTCAAGGCCTGGAGCAGACTGCCAACCTCCATTCCATTAAGAGGACAAAGAAAAGAGGGTGTATGAGAGAACAGAGCGATAGACACAGAGACAAAGCTGTAAGGATGAAAGAGAAAAGGAAGATACAGAGTATGAATGAGTTATCTTTAACTATTCTTCAACATGACCACTCAGTATGCTAGCACAGGAGTTTATGAAAGAAATTTAGAATAAAACACAACTCAATAGGTGAAAACATCAAAATATCCTAAAAAAATCAATCAATTTAACCTTTAATATAAAATCT
Organism: Enteromius viviparus; assembly: GCA_032353835.1. Classification (NCBI taxonomy): domain Eukaryota; kingdom Metazoa; phylum Chordata; class Actinopteri; order Cypriniformes; family Cyprinidae; genus Enteromius; species Enteromius viviparus. Next base: position 4,521,553 of record JAUCNO010000626.1, on the reverse strand, counting down.
TAAAATCACATTTTCATTCTCAGTGGTATTGTATTGTGTATTTGTGGGGAAGATCTAATAGTGATTTCCCAGGGGGACATTTTTATTGCAGCACTCAAAATTAATCAGCAGTCCTACAAATGAATAAACAGGAACTTTTGTTGCTTTAAAGCTGTGGTTCTCGGAACATTTTCATTCAAAGGCCCTCCATTAAAAAAAAAAATTAAAATAGAACTGAAGCCGCCCCGCTCTCATTGTATGTATTTTTAAAAGTTTTAATTTAGATTATTACTAGTTTATTTTATTATAGTAATAACAATTTACTACTTTTAATAATTTCAAGTCAGGCTGTACTCCTTGTAGAAGCTTCTCAGAGAAAAATTATTGCATTGTTGTTGCAAACTCATCTGCTGTGATTTTTCCAGTGGAACAGAGGAATTGTGGGAACATTTAGTGCTTGACAGGCTTGGCAGCTTTGAAATGTTGTTTTATATAAATACTTAAATAGTTATATAGATTTTCCTTGTGTTTCACACCGAAAAAAAGGGCAATATGTAAAATAATGAATGTGTAAAATGTTTTAAGTAAACTTCAAATCTTGGTTAAATGACCATGTTATTGATTAACTTGTCAACTGAAGTAACTCTGGCTTTTATTTTGAGATTTTATCAGCTACATTAATTGCTACCAAGTAATAGTAATTAGCCTTCATACAAATAGCTCAAAAGATCTTACAGAGCTCAAGCTAAATACAATTTTGATTGGATTGGTTATAAACCTGCAATAATACTAACAATATGTTGGGAGTTTGTGTACATAACCACCCTACAATGATAAAGATCCACCTGTAGTTTTCTTTTAATTTAATAAAAATAAGTTTCCCCTTCTGAAATCAAGCTATTCTCAAATGCATGTCGGTGTGGTGTCACACAGACATAGGCTGCACCCACAGTAGATGATTGACAGCAGTGTATCACACAGACTGAACTGGTGTCTTTCCTCAGACCCGCCCTGAGTGTGTCGTCATCAGACCGAGACGCAGAGACAATCAAGACTCCTAGGTGATTGAGGTGTTTTGTTGTTGAATGTGTTAATGAACATAGCAGTAGTCATTTACCCCGACATCTGAGTGACTGAAGATGCAGGGGATTTATGTTACGATTGGTTCTGAAGTGAAACGCCCCTTTGATCAACAGGAATGGGTTTATGTTCGCGCAAATGATTCATGATCCAGCCTCACCTACAGAAGCAGTGAGTATAGTGTCTTTTAATGAATCTAGGCAAATCGCCTTTTCTAATAATGTGATAATTAGCAAGTTTCACTATGAATACAGCTAAAAAAAGATCGACTGAGAGTGCATCGGAAAACAGGGGCGGAGTCAGCTGAGCTCGTTAAGATTTAAAGGGGAAGTACACAGAACAGAGTGATTTCTAAAGAGCTGTTTTTGACAGGGTAAACTAGTGTTTTTTTACACTATCTTTGAGAAATTTTAAAACAAACTATATTACAAACTTTCCATTAAGACCCTAAATAATCATCGTAGCTTGTGGAAAATTGACTCCTATAAGTAAGATTATCACAGTGGTTTTCTCCAGTTCTGAACATGGAGTACATGTAATGAACATGTAAATCCACATATGAATCAGACTGCAAAATTTATGGTGTAATAAAAGAGTACATTCAGAATTTAATCGTATCGAATTTCATCGGACTAATGAAATGTAGTGAATTTACAAGCCATTTTAGTACTGCAAAAGCACTGCAGCTTTCCCTTTTTGTGAGATAAAGTCCTTCCTGTCACTAGGATGTTTTCCAGATGTGTCCTTTACACCAAAGTCAAACACATGCTCGTAGATTGTGTTTCTCATTCAAGCCTCTCACAAAGTCATAGAACGTTCTCCATACTCTTTTCCTACCTCCTCTGGCGACATTAGCCTGAAGTTGATAGAGCGTTAAAAATGGCACCATAGCACAGCTGACAGGGAAGTCAAAAGTGTGTGTATGTGTGTGTGAGAGACACAGAAGATGTTTGACACTGCAGGGGGATCACTGATGGCCATTTTCAGCCTGTCAATCTCACAAAGCCACACACATACACACACTTCACCAAACAAAAGCTTGACAGTCTGTGCTTCCCCTACATGTGCAGTGTCTCAGAACTTAAATATGATTGGGGGTCTGTGATTTTAGGGCTCAGAGTCTTTCGGTAATTGCTTTGCTGTAAGGGCCAGTTGATTACAGGAAAAAATCTTGTTGAGCCGCGTTTGCTGAACAACTAATCTGCATAAATCACTTTCTCTTTGCTGATGGCCTAAAGTGTCACATGGAAAGTAATCTTTGATGTGCCTTTAGCTGTGAAGCTGGCAGAAAAGAAGCACGAGAAGATGATTTAGAGAGAGTTTCATGTGTGCAATGCACCGTAAAATAAAAACGGGAATTGTGTTTTATCCAGCATATGTGACTTTTGAGTCGCAGATTATAAAATGTGAATCACTTCAACTTCTGAAACACAAAATTCCCTCTAACCTTGCATAGAGTTGCCCGAACAGTTTATTATGAGCAATGCTGCTGATTTATTATGGGTTTGTGATTTTCCAGCATTCATTGCATAATGCCATTATTATATGGTTATTGTAACAGAATTGTTGTTGTAATGATTGTTCTTTCTTGTTCTTAAAGGGATAGTTCACCCGAAACAAAACATCCTATCTTCATTTCCTTGTGCCAAACCTGTGTATATTTCCTTGTGCTGAACACAAAATTTTTTTGGGGGGTAAACTAATCTTTGATTAGATATTTGTTTTAAGGAAATGTTAATGCAGTCTATCCTTTTTTCTGATGTTTGTTGATAAGGCATTTTTGTGATAATTATTAAGGCCACTGTTAACTACTGTACATGCAGCAATATCTTTGCTTTGCAAAATGTTTCTTTTGGGACAAATATAAAACGAAAGGAAATACATGTTGTACAAAAAGCCAGCACTTGTTCTGATAACAACATATTGGCTGAAAGAAGGCAATGAAATTCAAATTGTCTGAATGAAAGTTCTCTGGTATTAAAATGTCAATGCATCATGACTTTCTTGATGTTTAAATAAACCTCAATGTCATTGGTGTTCTGTTTCTTTGTTCTATAAAAGTGTTAGTTTTTGCTGGCATTCCTGTAAAGTACACTTAAATAATTTACTGAAATTAGACCGTGCATACAGTAAAAGAGAAGGGGAGAGAGACAGAATAATCGGGTAGTGAAACAGTCATTTGTCATGCCCTGTGATTGAGACCTACGCCACCCATGTGACTGTCTTAACTACATCCCTTACATAAACAACATTACCGCAAATAGGCACACAGGAGGAAATGGAAGTCCTCTGGTCCAGATGATATCATTACACTGAGTGTTCACTGTCAATTAACATCATGTTTATAAAGATCCTTGTTATGTAACTCGACACATCTTGATTGTTGTTTTGATGTTGATGTGCTTTAGACAAGCTATCATGGCTTGTCACTTTTGGTTTGCCAGCTACTGTGTGCAGCATATATTGTTCTATGCGTGATATTTTTAAGCATTTTGGTCTAACACACAATATTTATTTCATATATCTTCAACAACACAAAACTAGAAACAATAGTTAGGTCAGGTTCTTTAAATTAATTGGCCATGCAGCATTTTAAAAGCTGTTTTTTTATCCATTTATTTATTTATATAAAGCAAGGTTTACAAGTGAGCGGAAAATGGTTGATTTGTCTATTTTAGTGGGGAGCGAAAACCACAAACTTTTCAAGACTTGGCTTTTGCAAATGCACATGCTCGATGCTTTTGCCTTCTTTTGGAACTATTTTGTTTATAAATAAGAAACATACTAACTTTCCTATTTTTCCTATTTATCTTCTAACGTTACTTCTCTAGTGATTGTATTTCATTCACAGTCGTGTCATTGTTCTGACTATCGGCACATGTGCAGCATATTCATTTTCTGTTATATAGATTTAACAAAGTAAAATAGTCCCTACTACCATGGCACTAGAAACACTTCTTAGGGTAAGTGTAGCAAGGTTGAAAATCACTGCACTAAGACATGCACGCACGCGCACGCACGCGTCAAGCATCGCAACATCCGCAGGTGAAAGAAATACTTGTTATTGTTTGTAAAAATGTTCTCATTTCTGGTCTTTGTATGAAACAAACCAAGTGCTCAGGCTGACAGACACAGACCCCGTCTTAGTGCATTAGCTCGTGGATGGTTAAAATAGCCGCTCCAAAGCCCACTTAGCGGCGCAGAAGTGACGCACTGGGTCTAATTGATTGTGACTGTTTTCTGTAAATTACTGAATTAACACAAAATACAACTCTAAATACAGATTTACGAAAAGCGTACTATGGGCTTTATACAGGCCAAATAAAATCACACGCCGCTTCTTACTGAACATTCAGCGTCTTACAGTACAAAATACATGACACACGCTCTCAAACAACACAGACAGACCCAAATTACAAAAACCGAGTAAGCTCCCCACCTAGTCAGCATCAATTCAAGCGCGCTTTCGATGCCCAAAACGCTGTCTAGGTAGACAGCTCTGTAGATTAAGGGAAAGAGCAACTATTATGAAGGAGAGCAGCACTCACATCTCTGAATTTGTCCCATCTCCCGGTCAACCATTTGTCGTCCAAAAAATTGCCGTTGTCGTTGCGGGCAGAAGCTCCGGCGATCAGCAGCGCGCACACACCGACCAGCACAAGCATCTGCATCGAGACACAGAGAGAAATCAACACCCTGATGAACACAGCGACATAAACGACACCCTGACAAACACAAAACCGAATAACTGCTCCAGTAATCCCTTATGCGTCACCTTCAAGAGGAGAATGTGAGTGCTGTCATTGACTGAAGAGCTCCGTGCAAAGACTCAACTGATCTTCACCACTCTCTCTCTCTCTCTCTCTCTCCAAATAAAGCGTATGCTTAGAGAAGGCGGACGTGGGCGCGTGCGCTGTCTTTCCGTTTAACATTGAGTCTCTGATTTTTTTTCTCTACATGGGTTATACGTACATCTGGGAAAAAACAACAACTGATAGCCTAATTAAAATCGATAAATATAAATAATTTGATTAAAAATACTGAACTTAAATTAGCCTAACATATTACGTTTGTATAGACGTGTAAACTTCTCACTATGGTTCACAAATAGAACTCTTATAAAGGAGAGAAAGAAATAAATTATTTTCGGTAAATAAAAAATTAACTAAGAAATATCATTGCAAAAATAAGTCAAACAAAAAGATAAGTTAGAAATAATAATATGCGGTGACAAAAATACCTATTAAAGTAAAAATATGTGGATGAAAAAGAAAAAAACGTTTCATTTTTGAAAGTCAGATCACATACTGTTGCTATGCTATGCAAGATGTTATTTTTCCCTGAGAGTCAGTAATATCCTTTGCCAATGTTTTTATGCTCTCACACCTTAGGATGCTTATCTTGAGGTATATTAGCTCATGGCATTGTTCACGCACACCTGTACCCCATCCATTACAGTCTCACTCAGCATTTCCAAATTCTTACTTATTCTTTCTGTGTGTGTGTGTGTGTTGGAGTGACATTTTTAAAGCTGTCCATTTTCTTGAGATATACCTAAGAGATATAATCCCGTAAAGTTTTACGACTGGTAAAACATTTTTGACTGGTATCTAAGAACTTATAGATCCTAAAATTGATCCTAAATTGATCTAAAAGACCTACAAACAGCATCAACATTTTAATAAATCAGTATACAAGTTTTAGTATTACAATAAGTCTTGAGTCATAAATCTGACTATACCCACATTCACACTCATCAAACACAATCTCTTGTCAGTTTCAGTGCTTAGGCCTGTTTCACACATACAGCGTCTGTCGTGTGACCAGCACATATTCATTTCATCACCCATATTAACAGGTTACAGCATTCCCACTGTGCGCGCAAGCAGCGCTGCTCTTCAGAAGCCTTTCTGGCATGCCACTGAACTCAGGGGGAAAACATGCACTTATATTTATTATAGCTATTTATTAACAGGCTTTGCAATATAGGCTTTTATGAAGAAACATTAAATAATAGCGCAAACTACTTTCCCACTGTATGAAATAAATGCTGCTTTTAATAAATTTTTTCAAACCTCATATGGGGCCAGCTTCTATTTTGTGTAGTTCAGTAATTATCATTTAAGTGTAAAGGTGATTTTAAAGTTCTACAAATAGATTTTTTTTAAACAAATAAAGGCTCAGAAATTACTAGCCTAACAAGTTTATGGGCATTTCCTTCAACCCTAAAACACAACACAAACAATAGAGTGTGAAATATAACATATGAGTAAAATCACTGTGAAAAATCATCATGGCAAATCACTTCATATTCACATGGCACACCATTGCTGGAATTAGATTTCACTTAAAAATAAAATTGAATTCACTCAGCCTTATGTGATTCTCAACTAACATTCTTAATTCAGTGGAACACAAAAGTAGATTTTAAAGAATGTTTTTTTTTGGTGACCATTAACTTCCATTGATTATGGCCAGATTCATAAATGCATTTCTCAAAATACCTTCTTTTATACTTTCCATGGCAGAAAGGATGTGCAGTGTAAATAGTATTTTCTCTGAATCTGTTGTCAGGACTTGAGTTGAGTTTATTGGGCTAGTAAAAATGAATAAGTAATGGTGGACAAAGAAAGTACTGCAGCATGTAAGAAATTAAGGAGTCTGGGGCACATCTAACTAAGATTAATAAAATATTTAATGCAGGAAAAATGGTCTAAGAGCTAGTGGGTCACCTGAATCCATAAGGGAGAATGATGTGGGAATAAGCTTTATTTGTTAGAGAACGAAAAACAAAGGCCCAGTTTAGCACCCTCTGCTGTTTGAAAGAGAAGTCTAAAACTAATGACTTAGCATTCTTTTCTTTTTTTTATTGAGTACCAGAGGTATAATGGGACAATAATAAATTGTTTAATATGTGTGTGCCAAAATACTTGCAGGAAAGCAAAGTAATTCTGGATAAAAACAAAACAATTACATTAAAGTGCATTGATGTTTTGCACAAACACATACACAAGACAAGTGTTCTGGTCATAGTGTGTTCTGTATTATTTAAAGCATGTTTAAAAATGCAGTACTGGGCTTCAGATGTAGCAAAGAGGGATTTTCTTCTCCTCACACACACAAACACCTCTGCTTTCACTCTCTCTTACCACCTATACAGTGTGCTGGCAGGTGGAAAAAGGGAGGTACATTTTCTAAGGGTTTTTGTTGTTTTTTGAGAGCAGTTTTTAAGGGGAAGTGACTTATTTCATATCATTTTTTTTCTTTGCAGAATTTGACCTCTTTCGCTTGCCTTTAAAAATATGGCATTTAAAAAAGAAAAGTGTGAATGTATGTATACCTACTTTGTTTAATAGGGATCTGAAAGTGTGAACAGATGGCTCAGCAGACGATTTAAAAGAGGAAATCTGCAAACACACAGAACACAAACAGGCCCACAAAACATATCCAAACAGTACTTGGTTTGCAATTTATCCAAAGTTTCGTAAACACCCAACAATGAAACTTTGCTAAAATTTACCCATCCAAGATGAAAATGACTTGGCTTCTTCATTGTACCATGACTTGGAGAAATATAGCATTAAATCACTTGCTCAACAATGGATTGCAGTGAATGGGTGCCATCAAACAAGAATGCAAAAAACGAATAAAACCATATTCGATTATAACACTTCACCTGAAAAGTCCATCCCCTGTTGACCTCTCTTGAAAATGCACCAATATTTGTTCAATTTTTTTTACTCTTTTCAGTTGTAAAAGGTGCTTGATCTGGGCATATTTTGGATTCCTGATTCAGACTACTTTTACTGCAGAAAGCTACATAATGGAAAGAACGAACACAGATTTTTGCATCACTAGATGTTAACTGATGGACAGGGGGTGGTGTGGAGTACTTGTGGATTATCGAGATACTTTTATTAGCTGTTTGGGCTCTTTTTGGACTCATTCTGATGGCACCTATTCACTGTAGAGCAGGGTTGTCAAACTCAATTGCTGGAGGGCCTGGAGCCCTGCACAGTTAAGATGCAACTCTAATTAAACACACCTGATCCAACTAATCAACTCCTTCAGTTTTAATTGAAAACTGCATAGTATAGTGCTTGGAGCAGGGTTAGAACTAAACTCTGCAGGGTTTCTGGCCCTCCAGGAACTGAATTTGACACCTCTGCTGTAGAGGATTAACTGGAGAGCAAGTGATGTAGTACTAAATTTCTCCAAATCTGTTTTAATGAAAAAATTAACTCTGCATCTTGGAAGGCCTGAGGGTATACTGTACATTTCCATTTTGTGGGAACTATTTCCTTTAAAATTACCAAAGTTTGACTTTGGTATGTAAGCTATGTAAGCATCTGTAGTTGTTGTTATGGCAACTATTTATAAGCTAATTTGCTTAGAGAAGTTTTAGAATGACAGCATCAGCAACTAGCAATGGCAAAGAAACAACGTCCTTCCCACTCCCCACAAACACATCACCAGAGATAGTAGCTTGAAGGACATTGAGGATTTTAGAACTAGAACTGGGACATATTAACATTTTAATTGACTGGACACCGTGACACACCTTGTCAAACTGGGACACCTGAGACTGGAACATATGAATATCTATATAGCTATCTACTTAGCATTTCATTTACAATGCACATACTGCAAAGGACACACAAAACACACATTAAAAATGGGGACCTTATTTAAGTGAAAAATATTATGTAGCGTAATACAACCCTTATCCGTTAATTTATAAGCAGCTTACTCTGTTTTATGTTTTAAATCAGGAACAATTGGCTCTTTAATGTTGAGCAGGGAGGAAAAAAAAATATCTTTGAGATAAAGGTTTGATAAAATACTGACAAACTGTCATTATTTACCTATCCTCATGTCATTTTAAGCTGTTATTTTTATTCAAAGCACAAAACGGTGGATTAAAGGTTTAAAGGATTTTTTGTTTTGTTCCATGCAATCATCTAAAATCACTCATGAGGCTCATTATGCAAATATATGTAACACTTTCTGTATGTCTCAGTTTCAAGAGCATATAACCTGCACCATAGGTGTCATATCACCTCACTTGAGAGTTACATGGAGTAACGATTTGCATGAATTATTTGATTTGAAGGCGAAAATAAGTGCAAAGTTATCATGTCTTTAGAAAAGAGCATGTGAGTTTTACTGTTTCTTGAGAAATGTATGAACTGCTAAAAATGTGAAATGTAAGTTGCATCGGGGGAAAACTGCTTACTAAATGCGTTTAGTAAATGTAATGTAAGTGAGAGTGAATTGCATGATTTTTTAAATTGGAAAGAAAGAAAAATACAGAATAAGAGATATGCAGACAGAATGAGAGACGCAAAGGGAAAATAGAGTAAAAAATAGCTCAAAAGAAAGAGTGAAGGCCTGAAGAGAAATGCATGATGGGTAATCTCAACGCAGAGGGCTTTTTACGCATGACAAGTTTGTCCTTGTGCACCTGCCCACAGAGAGGAAGAGAAAGAGAAAGTAAATGAATAAATCTTTAATTAAATCGAGCTTTCAGTGGACATGTTGTGCCTTGGGCTCGACTGATGTGTAACGATTTCACACTTACAGGTTATGAGTGCATGTGTGTGTGTGTGTGTGTGTGTGTAATTGTAAAATGGGTCCATTAGAAGCTATCAAAAAACAAATACGTGTGTACACAAAAAACAGGAAGGTGAGAGATCAGATAAATGAGACTAAAAGCACAGGACGCCCATGTGTGCGCCTGTGTCCCTCGTTATGTGGACAACATGAAAGGAAAATATATTTTTTTAACAACTCTGCACTTCGGTTAGCAAGTTATTATCAACACTCATTGTTCTCTAAATGTACGAGTGAACGGTTGTTCTCACGCAACAGAGATTTTGGTCATTCCTTGCTGAAAGGCAGACATGATATTTTTTTAGTAGTTTCTTGATGTGAGGCCTGAGAAAGGTATTTAAAAAGTCTTAAGTATACAGGATTACAAATGTAGTATATATGTAGTATATTGCTTATTTGAGAAGTTGAGTTTGTAATTGTTGCAAGATCCAAAGTTTGGGGTTAGTAAGATTTTAGCTTTTTAAAGAAATAAATACTTTTATTGAGCAAAGATGCATTCAATTCATTGAACTGATTAAAAGTGACTGATACGTTTATAAATGTATGCTAATTCTATTCATAAAAAAATCCTGAAAAAAAAAATGGCATCATGGATTCAAGACTCTGTTATAAATCTTATAATGGGCTGTGATTGGGTCTTCCACTAGGACAATAATCCAAACAAAAACATCAAAATAAACACTATTAGTCAATGAGCACAAAATGAAGTTTTTGCCATGGCTGTCCCAGTCCTCTGACCTGAACCATGCAGAAAATGAGTGAGGTGAACTAAAGAGAAGCACCATCCTGGAGCTGTTATTCTGAAGAATCTGGAGAGATTCTGCATGAAGGAGTGGTCTCTTTTCTCTTATCAGGTGTTGTCCAAACTCTTCAGGCGTAACAGGAGAAAACTCAGAGCTGCTATCTTGGGAAAAGGACATTGCAATAATTGGTTGCCAATAATTGTGGCTAACATATATTGGAGAAAAACATTAATTTCATCATGAATTTTTCTCCCCATTTTCAGTTTTTTTTACTTCAATGATAGGTTAGAATTTTGTAATTTTTTTTAATGAAAGATCAAAAGAATAAACAATGCAGATTTATTTTCAAAGCCACCTTTGCTTAGATTTACCAAGGGTGTCAACATTAGTGGAGGGTATTGTATCTATCTATCTATCTATCTATCTATCTATCTATCTATCTATCTATCTATCTATCTATCTATCTATCTATCTATCTGTCTGTCTGTCTGTCTGTCTGTCTGTCTGTCTGTCTGTCTGTCTGTCTGTCTGTCTGTCTGTACACATTAAACAACACAGCAATTTTCATTGTTGATAGTAATTAGAAATGACACTAAATCAGCATTTTAAAATGTTTAATGAAGGATCATGTGACATTGAATAAGCTACTGGAGTAATGGCCCCTGAGAATTCAGCTGTATCATGACAGAAATATATTTCATAAATAATTTAAAAATACATTTAATTTGTATTTAAAAAGTAAAATCTGTATATACTAAACATTACATCAAACAATGTAATACTCTGCTTGAGAAAGGAAATGAAACTTGAGAACGCTTACTCATCTTTATGGATATGTCTCCCTCTGCTGGATTGAACAATTCAGCGCAGTGCTGTTTTCAAACGTACCTGTGGATGACACTATTGTATAGCAACGAAATGAAGCTCACTTAGCTTCATAAACTTGATATATGTTTATAAATATAACGCTGCATACATAGTGTTAAAATAATACTGTTTTTCCACTTTACGTCTGAGCTCAGTGAAAACAGACCCTCGGTGGCCTTATTATTTATGTAGGAGCTGTAACTTGTGGAAGGACATTCAAGTCTTGCACTTTCCAAATGCAATTTTAAAACATTCAGATGCCCTCATTTGTCTGGATCTCATTTTGTGCTAAATCAAATTCTCAGTTTCTCAATTCTCAAATTCTGAGATTCTCAGTCTCTTTATCAAATCTGATACTAAAACTTTAAAATGCTGCAACTCCATGCTTTATCCTTTTTTGAAGAGTGTAAAATACTTAAATATTTTAAATATTAATTAAAGATATAAGTTCCCATCTTTCAAAACCATTGTGTTTTTTCTCTTTTTTATTTATTTTTACTTATATTTATTTATTTTTAATTTACAATGTAAATTAATGCATACAGAACGGTAATTAATGGATACAACGGTTAGAAATTGTAACAATAATCAAAATGTTTGTGCATTTTAAAAATCTGCATTAATGGCAGTTAATATAAATGTTCATGCTTGTTCATATTGCAATAACAAATTTTATCAATACAACTTTTGATCTTAGTAGTAAATATTAGTAGCCAATATGTTGAAATTAAACATTTGGTTTGATTGCCTACATTTATGCACCAAAATATATCTATATCTATAAATATATACATATTAATATTTCATATGAAAATATATCATATGTAATGATGCACCAGTGTATGACTAAAATTGGATTGATTTCATAATGACATAACCAGTAAAAAAATGCAAATAAAGAGCAGATTTTATCGTCCTGATTGGTGATAAAATTAAATGCACTTGTAAAGTAGATCACTTTTGATTCTGGTTGAGTTTAATAGGCTAGAATGAGAGAAGGCACTATCATACATAAGACTGGAAAAGTCTGTAATGATTGATTCATGGATATCCTAAGTTTTCTGCACCATCACTCCACTTACATACAGTAATAGCCACAGATGTCAAGCAACATCCAAAGTGAAGTCGAAGTGTGTATCTTGATAGCAAATCCGAAATCACGGGTTTGGTGTTTATCCAGCAACAGTGCAAGGTGAGTAAGCACTGATGATCCTGAGATTATAGGCATTTGTTTTTCTGAATATATGTTTACCCTAAAAATAAACACACTATTAAGAGGATATCAGCTGAGTCGTCCATGAGTGTGTGAGAGTGTTATATGTGAAACGAAAAACAGGAACAGTGGGTTTATTCTGCCATTTGTCTCTACACATAAGTCTGTCCTCCTTTCCCTTTCTTGGGAGGGAACCCTGCTTACGAGAGTGTCTGCTTGTGGCCAAACAGTGACAATATTTATTGAAAAGCAACTGAAAGAAAATGCTGACAACAAAAATTGACCATTAAAATAACAGTTAGTGTGACATGGTTCACCATTTACATCTCTCCACTTGTCTGCACTCTTTAAAATAAAGGTGCTTAAAAGGTTCTTCACCGCGATGCCATAGAAGAAATGTTTTTTGGTTCCACAAAGAACCATTTAATCAAAGGTGGTTTAAAGAACCCTCTCTTTCTTACCTTTTTAGAATCTGAAGAACCATCTTTTACCACAAAGAACTTTTTGTGAAACGAGAATGGTTCTTCAGATGTTCTTTTTGGAACTATTTAGACAAAAATGGTTCTTCTGTGGCATCGTCAAGCACCTTTATTTAGGTTTATATTTGCAGTGCTCCAGACTTTCAAAAAGTTCAAAAGCCGTCACTGGCAGTTTATGTGTTGCTAGGTGACGTGCTGTTTCTTCTACTCCTTTGCTTTATTAAGAATTATAGTACAGTGCTTTCATTATACAACACACAAAATAACTGGCCATACAATGTGTTTTTACGGTCACACGGTCATTATCAATCACAATAACTGTCTGTACTTATTATATGGTCACATGTGGACAAAAAATATGGCTTGATAATATTATCCGTACAGTATATTTACTGTATTTTTATTGTATACTAAAATAAAACGGTATATAATAATGTATGCAACCTTTAATCAGGTCCATATTTTCAGACCTATACATTTCACTTATCATATTCATTCATTATTTGTGACAAAATATAATTTATTATTTTACAATATTATTACCAGTGAAATATTCGTGTAAAGCAGTATATATGTTATATTGCAAATCTCATTGATATTGTGGTATATAAACTTTATAATCACACAGCTATATATAAACTTAGATACCTGCAATGTTATTGCCATACATGCAGTATACTCACTTAAAGCTTTTTACTGTATAGAGCAAATCTGAACTGATTGTTTATATAATTTCAAAATGTGTAGTATACATTATCACCCAGCTTTAATTTGCTAAATGCAACTATAAGACCTGATTATAATATAGATGTTAATGTTATGGTTTTCTTTTGGAACAATGTGTTTTATGAAAAGAGCTTTACAAATAAATTCAATCGGCTTGACTATTTGAAACTGACAGTGATTCAGATAAAACCACTTGAACAATCAGTGTCAATTCCAGCAATCCTGTTGTACTGAATTTCTGGTGATTAATTTAAGGTGCATGTCATAATTACTGTAAATATTTGATGACAACCATTTTGTGTTTTCCCGCATGACGTTGAAGCAGTTGGAGCTCAAAGAGACAAATAAGTTTAATTACAAGTTCTAGGAGGACATGCTTTTTTACAAGAGAAATCTCATAATTATGGTAATTATGGCATTGCACCAAAATGTAACTAGCAGCACAGATACATTTATCTTCCCTTTTGTTTCACGTTCTCTGGACTTCAAACTAGACTTTGTACAAGGCTGCCTCTGAATGTGATAACAGGGAAACGTTATCCTCCGCGGTGGCTGTGAATGATTAAGCAGTTTGCGTAAATTACTCTCTCTGTTTCTCTCTTAATTCTTCTGCCCTTGCCATTTAGTTCTTACATTAACCTTTTCAAAAACAGTTTTTCTTAGAATTTTTTAGACACTAATATGATCATATTTCCCCCCTCTGTTCTCTTCCTGTGTCCACTGTACTCTGCCAGCCTCCCCTCCTCTCTCTATCTCTCAGTATCAGTTGGTGATTAAGTATTGATATCAGTCTCAAGTGTCTCATATGATACCAGCCAAGTGACAGTACACACACACACACACACTACACTAAAATTACAAGTAATTTTAATTGTGATCAAATGATAAAAGCTCTGAGTTAGCTTTTTCTGCAAGCATGAGAGTACAGGTATTATTGTTTAGATTTACATTATACTTGCTGTTATTTGTAAAAGTGATCAATGAATAATTCTGTGTATGAAGTAAGTTGCCTTCAAGTTCACACAGGTGCTCTTCTAGAGTCACTACAGGTGGAGTTCATCACATTTACTATTAGACATGTTCCACGACATGGATTGTGTAACTCACTCTTCCTGCTTCCCTGTGCTTTATACTTTAAATGAATAAAAGAAAAAAAATAAAGTTCTTATTATAAATTAATAAAATAACATTTTTTAAATAAATGCTGTACTGTTAAACTTTATTTATCAAATAATCCTAACGAGTTTTTTCAAAAACTAACTTTAAGAAATGTTTCCTGAGCATCAAATAAGCATATTAGCATTAGAGGATTGTCAAAGATCATGTGACTTTGAGGACTGAATTAATGGCTGTTGAAAATTCAGTTTTTGCAAGTAAATTGTATTAATATTTCACAGTATTGCTGTTTTTATTTTTATTAAATAAATGCAACCTAAGTGAGTTTAAGAGACTCTATTTAAAATATTGGTAATGTTTATTTTACAGTAAAAATGCAGTAGCAGCATTTTGGAGCTTACAGATTTTTTTTTATATAGTAGGAAAACTTATGATTAACCAATGAAGAGGTTTTTACTGTTGCATACTGTAGCAAATTGTTTAAAGGCTTAAAGATAATATAAAAGTCATTTTTAGACAGAAACTGGCTTTATACATCCGTGCTACTTACAGATAATAGCACAAATGCAATAATAAGTGGTAAAATTTTTTTTAAATTAATATTATAATAGACTAATGTAATGCACAGATGTTTAAGGTTAAAGAAGGAGGGCCCTTTCTCACTCCCAACAACACTCAATATAGCAGTGAAGAAGGAAAAGGAAGGCCAAATATTCAAATTGAACAATGACAGTACTTATACTAACAAACAGGACATGGAAAACAGGTGAGCATAATGAAACATGGATGAAATTCAATTTGCATAATGTCAATACTACAGTATGCCAGAAAAATAATTTCCTAGACTTAAAAACTCATGTCTCATTCACTGAAGCTGAGCAATATGAAACTTTTAATTAACTAAAATTATTATATAAATCATATCGTATCACCAAGCAAGGTGTAAAAAAATGTGCTGAAAATAACAGCTTTATGTAACCTAAACGGAACTGCCAGGAAGTCATCAAGAAATCCCATTGTCTTAGTTGATACCTCACTTATACACACAGATTATTATCTAGTAATACCAGTTTTACAAAACTAACAATCTAAAATAATAATTTCAACCTATTTAACTATATTGAAGACAAATAGCTATAAAACTTATAAAGCTCTAAAAGAATTTATATTGAAAGAATATGAAACAGGGTGGTAAACAAGGGATTTATTTTTAGTCTCAACAACTTGTAAGCTTGGAAGACGCAACCAACAAATGCACTGAGCTTTAATATAGTATTACAATACATTTTTCAAAAGGCAACTAAATGTTTCTTTATTATTATTAATAAAGTGCCATTTTAGTAACAGAGGCTTCATCTGAGCTGTTAAACTGTCAAACTGAGATCTGAATCCACTGCAGAAGGAAGTAGTTGTGCGCAATAGAGGGTTTTTAAAGACACTTTGTTGTTGTTTCTTATGTACAGTGGGTATGGAAAGTATTCAGACCCCCTTAAATTTTTCACTCTGTTAAATTGCAGCCATTTGCTAAAATCATTCAAGTTCATTTTTTCCCTCATTAATGTACACACAGCACCCCATATTGACAGAAAAACACAGAATTGTTGATATTTTTGCAGATTTATTAAAAAAAGACAAATTGAAATATCACATGGTCCTAAGTATTCGGACCCTTTGCTCAGTATTTAGTAGAATTTTTCTTTGCAGATCCTCTCCAGTTTTGTCAGGTTGGATGGTAAACGTTGGTGGACAGTCATTTTGAGGTCTCTCCAGAGATGCTTAATTGGGTTTAAGTCAGGGCACTGGCTGGGCCATTCAAGAACAGTCAGGGAGTTGTTGTGAAGCCACTTCTTCGTTATTTTAGCTGTTCAGTTTGGCCGGACAGCCAGCTCTAGAAAGGGTTCTGGTTGTCCCAAACATCTTCCATTTAAGGATTATCGAAGCCACTGTGCTCTTAGGAACCTTAAGTGCAGCAGAAATGTTTTTGTAATCTTGACCAGATCTGTGCCTTGCCACAATTCTGTCTCTGAGCTCTTCAGGCAGTTCCTTTGACCTTGTGATTCTCATTTGCTCTGACATGCATTGTGAGCTGAAAGGTCTTATATATACAGGTGTGTGGCTTTCCAATCAGTCCAATCAGTATAAACAAACACAGCTGGACTCAAATGAAGGTGTAGAACCATCTCAAGGATGATCAAAAGAAATGAACAGCACCTGAGTGTCACAGCAATACTAAGCAATACTTAGGACCATGTAATATTTCAATTTTTCTTTTTTGATAAATCTGCAAAATTGTGAACAATTCTGTTTTTCTGTCAATATGGGGTGCTGTGTGTACATTAATGAGGGAAAAAAATAACATTTTAGCAAATGGCTGCGACATAACAAAGAGTGAAAAATTTAAGGGTGTCATGGAACTGCAAGTCTGTCTTTTTGTCTCTGATTCTTTCTTTTTGAATGAATGAATGAGGCATTTATATAGTGCTTTATTGTTTATTGCTGTACAACCAAAGCGCTTTACAATCATGTGAGGGGGTCTCTACACAACCATCACCACCAGTGTGTGAATGCTGGTTTTAGTTTACTTCTCTCTTTATTTTCTACTGTTTTATTCTTAGGCATTGTTTAAAGGGAGATGTTTGTTTAACATGTTTGAGGATAAAGGTGTTTGAACAGATCCAGAAGAAAAACAGTTACAAGTAGACTTAATGGTTACAACCAGTGATTATCGTTGGATGGACAAATAGAGATTTCAACACTTTGCTTTCTAGGTGTTGGTGAGACAATCCCAGGAAACCTTGTGCAACTTTTGATGCAACAATTAAACTACTGTTCCTAGTAGTTATATTGCAACTAAGGAAATGTTATTGCCTATAATAACATTTGGTGAAACTTGTGAAGTCTTGTAAAGTCATAATGCGACGGTCAGCACAGGAAATGTTTATACGTCACACTTAACCCACTACCCTAAAGAATGAGCAAATAACATTACTGTACGTTATAAATATCTACTACAGTATTATGTACCTGACAAATCTTGCTAATCTAACTTTGGTAAAAACAGTGCATATACTGTAAGTATATGACACAAGGGTTTGGAGCAATCAGTGATGCCTCTGAGTAAGTGCATGCAAGGCAATTTAGATAAAAGACAGAAACAAATGGTTAGGATTTTGCTGGTTAGCATTAACCAGTTAGCCCTTGACGGACAGATGGCATTCTAGGACGAACTTAATCATACAAAATTTGCTAATCGACTTTGAAATTATAGACGTCTACAAACCCAGCAAATACCACACCCACTATTAAGTACATGGAAAGAACACCGGAAATTCCAGTCTGCATTTAGTTTAACAGGTCAGAGAACCTAATTTTGAGTTAAAGACTTAATTATTAAGGTGTATTAATAAGCAGTGACAGGGAATTTTTGTACCACGTGAATCAATGAGTAGCTATTTTAGTTTAATTACATTTTATATGTTGAGGTTCTTTTCTGATATTTTGGTGTGTATAAATGTATTTTCTTTATCAGGATATTTTGTCTATCTACATGAAAATTTAATTCAGCATGCATTCAGCATCAATATATTTTATTATTATCTTATTACTTTTATTATTAAAAAAAACTTCATATTATGAACACTTGCCTCGAGATAACGAATGAAAATATCTACCAACTACACCTCACTGCAATGTCTACAGAGGCATTAAACCCATAATTAGGAGCTGCACTGCTGGGCTCAACTGTCACCACAGGTGAGTCCTTCAGTTTTCCAGGAATCATTACTTCTCAGAAGCTTAGATGGAAAGGTTACGTTGTCTTTATAACTAAATAGGCGTGACAAAGGTTGTACTTCCTGGGACATTTCATCATCGCATGTTCAGTATATATAGGTCAGTCACA
Source organism: Enteromius viviparus (assembly GCA_032353835.1). Lineage (NCBI taxonomy): Eukaryota > Metazoa > Chordata > Actinopteri > Cypriniformes > Cyprinidae > Enteromius > Enteromius viviparus. Next base: position 4,502,836 of record JAUCNO010000626.1, on the reverse strand, counting down.
GCATCTGACTCCAGCACACTGTATAATCATCTAAGGAAATCATTGGCTACAATCTGCCCATTTTAACCACAATTCAGAAAGTTGGCAGTCAAGATCATCAGTAACCTTTCTTATAATCAAACTCTTCAACTGGTCCTTACTTCAATTACCTGGGGCGCTGTGTTATCATTTCAGTCATTTTGACCCTTGTAAGCGTGTCTAAAGGTTTGGGGTTCTAAACTGTATAACACCCACAGAAGCACTGCACAGAAATGTGAGCTGCACCAACTGAAGAGAATCATCAATGATTCAAACACAATCCCCATGTTCTATTTCTCTCTCTCTCTCTCTCACTAACACACACATGCATAAGGCAAACACAAAGGCTTCATTGTCCTGTGCCCATTTTCATCTAAGAACTTTTAAGTTTTGGTGTAAAGTTAGGCTATTGTTTATTTCAACAGTTCTCAATTTTGTGCTTTGAAAGACTATTTTAGAGACCAATTTAAAGGCATACTTCAGTTACTGTAGTTATTAACTAGTGATAATTAACTTCTAGTAGGCTAAGTAGCTATTGTGAACGGCATAATTACTATAAGAACAGAACAAATAATCTTTGAAAATATTTATCATTTATTATTTATCAAACATCTATTACGCACTCAAAGAGGCTTTGTAGCCTATTGTTCGTAAGTATTGTTTAATTGACGTTAAAGGTGGAACGACGTTAGTATCTCAAGAAGTTGTGCCAATGATCTCCGTGAGTCTTTATCGTCATATTTATAGCACAGCTCTGCCTAAATAGATGCGCCGTGATGACGCACCTCAAATGCAAATATACCTCTGTCGAAAGAGCAAACAACGCACCTGACGCTTCCCAGGGGATTTGAGGGAAGGCCGAAGTCTGTCTTTTGTTCTTGCGTTTACACTGCTATGGCTGGACCACTCCCTGCAGTGAATTGAGGTTTCGCATATCCCGCCCTCGCTGGAGTTCTGATACACAACGCCCCATCTCTTAGCCATTGGGAAAACCACCTCGCCTGTTGTGGCAAACGGGCAGTTTTAACCGGCCAACACCATTTGTGGATTTATGTAAAAGTGTCAGAAGCTCAGGAGACCGTGGGGAAGTGAATTTCACAGACTTTTGGCCACCGATCTACCGGGTTCACCTGTACAGGTAAGCGGCGAAGGGCGGCGTTTCGGTTTAGAAACAGGTGTCACGCGCAACATTCGGTGCGGATAAATAGGCTTATCTATTTACAGATATCCTAGGTGTGTGCTTTGGGTTTTCTTTTATTTTGGGAAGATGCCTAACTTTTAAAATTCACGCACTGCTGCGTGTGACTTGTTTGTAATCTGTCCTTTTGAAACTGAGTTCGCTTTAATTATATGGTTTTTATGCAATACTGTACGATGATGTGGTCCAGTACCTGTCACAGGATGTTTTTAAATGGTTTCCTGAAGAGTGAGGAACAAGTGAGCGTTTGGGATGTGATCTAAAGATTTACCTGCTCACTTTTACCGGCCCCATTCATCAATATTTAACCGGCGAGAGATAGTTTAGCAGGGGGCACCTTGCAGTAGGCTAGGACTGACATTCAATTCCCGTTCAACGTCCGTCTAAAATAAAACTAAAATAAAGAGATAATGTCAGTTCTGACTGAAAAATCTCTTCTTAGTCTCCATTATGTTTTCATCTGTTATCGTCGTTTTCTTTAAAGAATAACATTTTTGGATGAGGGGTTAAATATTGATGCTCTGACTGACTTGGTGTGATGTATTTTTACTTAATGGGGAATTTTTATATATTTTTTAATCCAAATTGAAATATGTTTCAAGTCCCTGTATTGTACAGGCTACTGTATAATTATACAATTTATAGACCTACAAAAATGGCCAGATGTCTTGTCATTTAATCGGTACCAATTGCTAAAAGAAACATACTCTGGTCCCTGGATACACAAAAGTGTATACAATTAATTATTTTTAAAATCGAAGTATATAACCTATTTTTAGACTTAAAATTAGGTTTTCTTAGTGTTGCTCCATTGACTTAAACAAAAGGTGTCATTTCATTAAAATGCATAAAAAAACCTTTAATGTCCTTGTTGGGAGTTTAAGGGGTCTGTTTTATGGATTTCTTGTCACATGCATGGCTATGCTACACTGATTATTCAAACAAAACTAAAAAAAAAAAAAAAAAAAAAAAAAAATATAAATATATAAATAAATGGTTTTATATTTAAAATTAAATTTATAAAAATAAAATATTATAGCAACATTTAATTTAATGGATCCAGGCCAAAAAAAAACCCCTAGGTGAATGCAAATATATTATTGCTAATATTAATGTCAATATCATGTGTAAATTATGTACATCCTCCAATCACCACTTAGGTGTGTGATGAGTATCCTATTTATTTTGATGCAAATTAAATCAAATAAAAAAAACAAATAAGAATAAAAAAGTATATTAACAAATCCCATCAGCTATCTTACAGCTCTCATGAATTTTTTTATCAATTTTGTCAAGCATTATGGATTTAGAGGGCGTTTAGTAAATGTATGTGTGCTGCGGGGGAAGGGAAGATCCTGTTAGGCCAGTTTAAAGTCTGTTCCTCAATGAGCACCTGCTGTTTGGACTCCACCTTAAAGTCTGGTGGCATGATACCCGTGTGTATTTATTGTGAAGTACTACTGAATAGAACTTGGATTAATCAAAAAAGGTGTGACTGCAGAAGTCTAGTGGCTGGGTTTATGATTTTGTATATAATTATGTTTTTTTTTTTTTTTTGGACAGAAATTATTCCTTAACTCTATGTGTGAGATATTATTGTCATACACACCAATCCTATCTGTTCTCCATGACATTAGTATTAGCACTGTTTAAGATATAATCAGTTGTGTTGTCCTCTTGTAAATAGAGGACATCTTTTTTTGAAAAGGATGTGGCCTAGTGGGTTTTGCATTTCTTTGCATATTGAAAAGTCCATTCGAACTCGCCGACCACACGCAAAGCATCCATTAGCCAATCGCTTATTCTAACTAACGTCATTCTTTCCAAGTATGTAGTGTCTTCAGTGGGGGTCTTAGGTTGGGGTTTGTTCATTAAGCTCTGAACTAAGCACAGTCTTTTTTACAGCAAAAGGTTCAAGAATAAGTTTACTACTGGTTGTCTGTAGTATATCATTTGAGCGGTCATAGTGAAACATTAGAGATTTATAACAATTCATTTGTTGCCTAATTTAGCAGAAAAAAGGCTTGTAACAGTTAGTTCACCACTGTTGATTTTATGAATCATTTACCTTTTATTCAGTCTTAAAGTATCAAAAATAAAATAAAAGGCACAAAAAAATAGGGAAATCCCTAATTTTGGTTAGAGAAACCCAGATACCTCTCACACACATTCACCCTGATCACACAATGGGAGTTGTTTGTGTTTATTCAGAGATTTTGTGGGTGTTCATTATCTCTTATCAGTTATCACAATCATAATCACGTGACCATAGCGCACGTGTGTTAATGTGACAAAGTCTTGAAGGCATGTAAAATGCCATGCCGATAGCATACATTTATGTCTTCCTGTGCAGATAACCTCTCCCTTACTCCTAGAAAGTTTCTGTTTAGTCTATATAGTCTGACACATGCACTGTTTAAATGCACAATTCAGTATTTCTGTTAAAAATGTTAATGTAAGATGAAAATAGTGCTAAATCACAAAAGCCCTTAAAAAATATTGTTTTCATAAAATTAATTATGTTAGTTTAAACTTTTACCACAACCAAACATGGGTGTTTGTAATGACATTTTAACAAAGACTGATTGTCTATTAAAATTAGAATAATAAACTGAAACTTTACAAACAAGTATACTATCTTTTTATTGTGGTAGTCTAATGATCATAGAATTATTATTGTCAAAAAGCAATTTTGTATCATCATAAAAAAGAACAATGGCTGATTTTGAATGCAGTGCATGTGTTATAGAATACATTCCCAGCAGTTGGGAAAATAATCGGTAGCTCAAAAAAGAGAGTACGTTTTTATCAGGTGTTTTTTGTGTGGCAGCCTAAACAACAATGTGATCACATTATCAGCGTTATCATTCATCTCAGCGTTTTCCATGTGTTTAATAGCGAATGATTCTCCTTTCTGATGGGCAGGAAACCTGAACCACCCATTAGTAACACAAGCTATGACGTTGCTAAGGTACAGCTTGACTCTGGCAGGGTTGCCATGGCAACCGTCAACAGTCTGGTATAAAAAAAAGTTGTAATAGTGATAGCCCACCTGAAACTGAGAGAGCCAAATGGTGGAAGGGTCACTTTAGAAACAACAGCCGTCATTTAAAAGCAAGGGAAACGGGAAATTTACCTCAACAGCTGGCATATATGGCCTGAGAAACATACCTTCTTAGGTCTTCTTGTTCTCCTCGCTGAAGCTTCACTCTGTCTGAATACCACTAAACACCTGTTTATTTACAGGTAGGGGTTTCATAGAGTTCTTTAATCACACTTGACATTTAAGGATGTTTTTTAAGGACAGTGATTGTAATTTGAGGTGTAAATCCTAAATAAAGCAGCATAGCATAGCTTACATTTTTTTATTACAGGGACTTTGCTTTTGTTTCTAGGGAGGGGTTTTCCGTACAGCATGTTTAGTAACCCGATGATGAGAAATGTGGCAAGCCTCATTTGAATGAATGCCCAAATAAAGATACAATTATATGTCAGTTTATAAATGCATACCACTCATACGCATACCAGGTCTACCTTAGAAAAAATGTAGAGAAAAAAATAAGAGCCCTCTTTCCCTGTGTTTTTTTGTTCTTTATGTTCTTCTTTGCCACTCTCCCCTCATACAATGACATACAGCTGTTTATTGTATCCCCAGGCAAGGCCTGTTGTGGGCTGTGTTTTTTAACTAAGGTGTGAGACTATAGAGATGAAAGTTGACAACACCAAAGCCTTAGGGATTGTTTAAATCATGCTATTAATGTCTAGGACTATAGGCATGCAGATTTTTTTTAAATATAGTGCTAAACTAGTCATTTTAATTAGTTTATTGTATTTTTAAGGCTCCAACAGCTATACCTATTTAATAGACATGTAATTAGAACAGTCTTTTTGACTTACAATCATGAAATGTTAAAAAAGAGATTTTATGATTTTAATTTCAGTAACTAAAAACTTGGTTGGTGTCAATTTAATATGGTAAAAACAATAAAACTGCGAAATATATTTGAATTTCATTATAGTTGGGAGCATAATGAAGCAATTTAGTTTGAAATATGTGTGTAAAGGTGACTTGAAAGTGTGAAAGTGTATGTTTACAGATTGTGCAGTGAACTTTGGTCACTGTATTAAAGGAAAGAATCTACAGTGTGATCAGTCCACACATACTACCTCAGTCATGACGCACATTTTCTTGTACACACAGAGAACGCAGTGTGTGTTGAATCAGTCACTGATTCCAAATGCTATCTGTTAAGATTTGTGTACAAATGCTTTGTACCTACAGCCAAAATGAAGCATTTAGATTTTATTTATTTGCACTTTTGTGAGTACAATATATGCAAAGAAGCTGAGATTCTGGTGAATGGTCAGAACACATTTTACAATCATTAACAATAACAGTTTTTAACAACTATTGTTTTCCAAATTTAGCTGATCCAACATTAGCCTTGACTACTTCATATGAGTTGATAATTCGATTTTTTGGTCGTTCTGAGGCTGTTAACAGCTAAAAGGTGAAAACTACACTCTCAGAAATAAAGGTACTGTACAAAAGCTGTCACTGGGGTGGTACCTTTTCAAAAGTACATGTTTGTACCTAAAGAGTCCAATTTGGTACATTTACGGTATGCAGTATAACAGTGTACATATTTGAATCTAATAAGTACAAAAGTGTACCTTTTGAAAGGTTACCATCCCAGTGACAGCTTTTGTACCTTTATTTCTGAGAGTGCAGCATTAATTCCATTTATTGTTTTGTGATAACAGTTGCACTACAATGCTAACGAAAGCTCACAATGGACTTTCAGTTTGGAAATATGGTTGTTTATTATCACTTGACAGTTAGATGCAAAAATGCTAACAAAAGTACTGATGGTAATATAATTCTCACTGTTAACAAACCATTAATTATGGCTTTTGCCTCAAAAAAACTCCTAATATGTTTCTTATTAATAATTAATAATGTATAGTTTGTTACATTTAGGATTGGGAATGTAGAATATGGTCATGCAGAATGTGTGTTTTATTAGCACTAATTAACAGGCAATATGTTAATAATAGGCATGCTTAATAATAGTAATAGAGAGAATTGGTCCCTGAACTAAAGTGTAATCGTATTGATTTATGTAGTTGCTCAGTACAAGGGTCAGTGAATGATGGCATCACTAATCTTTTGTTGTCTTTCTTTCTGCAGTCATGAAGGGTTTTTTCCTGCTTGCCACAATGCTGTGTTGTTTAGCATCGAGTTTCTCATGGGCTGCTAAGATCGTAGTAGTTCCTCCAATAATGTTTGAGAGCCACCTGTATATCTTTAAGACACTGGCCTCTGCTCTTCACGCCGAGGGCCATGAAACAGTCTTCTTGGTCTCCGAAGGTCGTGAGATCCCGCCTTCCAACCATTATCGTCTCCAGCGCTACCCTGGAATCTTTAACAGCACCTCAGCCGACGACTTCCTCCAATCAAAGGTTCACAACATCTTCTCAGGACGTCTCACAGCACTGGAGCTTTTTGACATCCTGGACCATTACTCTCAAAACTGCGATGCTGTTGTTGGGAGTGCTTCAGTCATGGAGCAGCTAAAACGTGAACAATTTGATCTTCTGCTTGTTGATCCCAATGAAATGTGTGGCTTTGTCATAGCTCACATTCTGGGTGTCCAGTATGCAGTATTCAGCACAGGACTGTGGTACCCTGCGGAAGTTGGGGCGCCTGCACCACTATCTTATGTCCCAGAATTTAACTCTCTATTAACGGACCGTATGTCATTGTTCCAACGGGTAGCTAACACAGCAGTGTACCTGGTTTCAAGATTTGGCGTCCAGTTCCTGGTACTACCAAAATATGATCGCATCATGAGGAAATACAACATCCAGCCATCCGTGTCCATGCATGATCTGGTTCAGAACAGTCGACTCTGGATGCTGTGTACCGACATGGCGCTCGAGTTCCCACGCCCCACTCTGCCCCATGTTGTCTATGTAGGTGGCATCCTCACGAAACCCCCCAGTCCTTTGCCACAGGTAAGAAACAAGTACTATTATATTTAAACGATATCTAAACATTGTTTTACTTTTTTTATGGCATCTCTTTGAGGGATGCATGGGATATTGGAACTATGCGATGATGAAAGTAGCAAGCAAGTGTAAAAAGCAAGCATTACTTAACACAGTGGGTTTAAGCTACAACTGAATACACAAATGGAAATGCTACTGTGCATAAATGTACTTAATTGCTCAATTCAAGGTTCAACTCAACTACTTATCCATTATTTACTTATTAATGTGTGAACTACCCTTTTAATTTGAATCAGCGGAGTCATTTTTGACACCTGTGAAATGTGATAAATCCAACTGAGGAGTTTGTTGCAGTTTCTATTTTCAATTTTATTGTACCAGTCTTTTTTATTGACACTTGTACTTAATATATATTAATAACGGCAGTTGAATGAGCCAATCAGTTCAAGTTGACCTTTTGAGGTTCAGCCCTCAGCATGATTGCACTAAAATCTAAGATACTGGCATTATTCAATGTGTAATGGTCTGACAAAATCAAAATTTTCAACATTAGGACTTCCCCTTTAAATACACTACTGAGCCACCCTATTGCTTGATGAGGCTGGTTTGTGGAGCTATTTCTCAACCACTAAACAGTGTGTTAAAGCTAACATAAGTGCTTTATATAAGGGACAGTGTCCTGACAAAATACAAATATACAATACAGCACAAAGTCGGCTATTGTGCTATCACCCTGTTTTGTGATGATGTTTTCTGGACACCATAGAGGATGCATTAAAGCCATCAGTCTTTATAGTAGAGGCAGTGGTATAACGAAATCCAGATTTTTGAACTGAACTGTATCGTTTTTTTACTGTATCGTTGTTGTTTTTTTCAGTTTTTTTTGTTAGGCCAAATTTTAGCTTTATCCCACCCTCTATGGAGCCTGAGAAAGGAGAGTTGTGGCTTAATGTTGTTGAATTACGCTATGATTTTAAACATTTTGAGAGAACCGTCATTCCCTAAAGGTACATGTAAGATGTAAACTTTAACAGATATAAATAACATTGCTTTTCGTATTGTACATTATAATTTGATTCCTAAATCTAGCATTTACAATGAATAATTTTTATTTTTACATTTTTAATTTATTTAGACAAATTAGTGAAGAACTCACTATCAAGTGTTTGGTCATAACATGATAATAATTTACATCTTTTAATGCCTACTAGTTCACATTCTGAATGGAAAGCTAATGAATATTTGGATCAGATTAACCAACAGTATGTGTTTGTCTGCTGTTGGGGCTACAGTCGCAATTTCTATTCCAAAGTTCCCTTGTTCTTTCAGTTAATGCAGTGCGCGCACATGCAGTGCTTTTGACGCTTGAGTTCATGAATGGCAGTAAAATGACATCATTTTCTTATAATGGGGATGGACCCTCATTTTTATTTCAAGATTTTCAGGATTGCCAAATATCTCCTGCCTCACACAAAATGGCCAAACTCCAAAATGCCACAACCCACTCCCTCAAACAAGTGACCTAGGTCCACTTTCCAGTTTCCAAAAATCAATAGGCCGGATGTGGAAATAGCTAAATAAGCATATAGCCTATCCAGAAAACATTAAGTAATTATTATGCCTGTTTTGGCTCATTTAACTACTAATAATATGAAGTTTTGATTTTTCAGCCAGGGCGTTATGCTCACAAAGGCTGTTCTTATCAATGCGGGTGATTGCACAGAGCTGGCCACTGAATAGGAGTGGGGGGTTCTGAACCCAAGCTTGCACTTTTGGAATACCAAGCGCCCAAATGGCCTCATTGTATGCTGTGGAGCCATAATGCAAATAGCGTCTTTGTCGATGCAGGGTGTGTTGAGTGTGTGTTTATGTGTGTGCCCATTGTCGGGTGTGTAAGAAGGACACTAAGACCAGTGTGATGAGTGGACAGTCAGTGCCAGGCCAATGCAGGCTGTTCAGCTGCAGCTGGACTCCCTCAACCAGCAAAAAAGCAGGTCTTACACAAAAAAAACTACTAATTTTGTAGCTATGCTAATTGCTAACACAAAAGGCTTACACTAAGTCTTGTTAATACCATTATTTTTTGGATTTAACAACTGCACTACAGTGCTAACAATGCACTTTCTGCCACAAGGCACTCAATTTAAGAACTGAGTTGCTTAGCGTTGCTAATATCGTAATAGGCCACAGTCATGCCTTAAATGAGTGCTAAATGCTAACACAAAGCCTTACTCATAGTACTAGATAGTATTTTTGGAAACAATGTTGCATTTTAATCAACAGTCAAATCTGTTTTTGCTGTATTAATACTTTTTCAGGTAGCTGAACTTCTGTTCATGTATTGCCAATTGCCAATTTTTACTCTGTGTATTATAGATAGAAACATCATGTGCCTTTTTTGGTACTTTTTCATATATTGTGTGAAATTCAAAATCAATTAGGTCCACAAAATTAATAGAATGCACCTGCACACAATCTTAGTAAATATTCACAATAGTCATACTGTATGTAACATTAAAACATTTAAGCTATAAAACTCTGTGTGTGGTAAATGCTATGTACAGTATGTAATATGGCTTGTTCTCGCTTTGGTGTAGAATTTTCTGAAATCAAATGTCAAAATATATTTGGCTGACACAACCTTCCCAGAGCCATCTAGTTCATTTTCCCAAAATTGGCCATGCAGTATCTCCTTTTAGTCTTAACTTTGTGTTAATGTTCTGCTTTAAGTAGCTTATTAATGCCAAGGTCACCTTTAATACTAGATCCAGTCAACAGCTGAGGGGTTTTCTTTTTCTTCGTCAGAATTGTATTTAAATAATATTCATTAGGTTATGTGTTCGTTAACTAGATGTGTACAGTCCTTTAGTAATCCTTTTTTATGTACCCCAGTATTATTTATTAAAGCAGGATAAGGTAATTTTGTGCTTGTAGGCCCAAGATTGCTGTCCATGGATATACTGAGGTTTAAATGCCTCTTGATCTAGTGTGTTTGACACACCTTGTCTAAAGTCTTATTTTCACCACTTAAATAAAGACATTTGTGCGTCTCATTTATTTCATTTCAATTGTGGTGGCATTTGAATTTCCTTTTGAAAATGGAATTTCTCTGTGGTGAACATACTAGGTAAAACAGGTTTGGAGAAATCCTAATCATGATTTTTTTCTGGTTGAAGGATTTTTAAATATGCAGTCTGTCTTTGTCAAAGTTGAAGTAGCTTAAGACATGTCCACACCTTAAAAACATTTTATATTATGAACCAAATGTTTTCACATTCTTAGAAATAAGAAAGTTCAGTAACAATATTGTAAGTAATTTATGTGCAGTTGTTGTATTATGGAGATATTTCTAGCTTATCTGACCCCTAAAACAACGTTTGATGTAACCTAATTGACCCTTTTAAGTGATATTTTCAAGTCAAACAAAACCATATAGTTTAATTGCTACCACATCTACAATGAAATTCTTTGAAATGTTTGGTCTGGCTTTTGATTTCCATATAATGTTGAATTGCTTTGTCACCACAAATGTCCCAGATGCTTGAACTATATATTGGATTTCTCCTATATACAGGAGTTTGAAACCTGGGTGAAGGATACAGATGAACATGGTTTCGTAGTGGTGTCATTCGGTGCAGGAGTGAAGTATCTGTCAGAAGACATTGCACAGAAACTTGCAGGAGCCTTGAGCCGTCTTCCCCAGAGAGTCATCTGGAGGTACTGCCGTTCATTTCTTCTTTCACGTGAGCAGCGAACCATATTTCCAAAAGATCAAATCACCGATGTATCTTTCCATTATGATTCTTTTTTCTATCAAATAGTATCCATTGGCAACTGACCTGTGGTGGCAAATCAATGATAAGTGTGTGGCTACAACTAACTATTTTGTTTTCCATTTCCAAACCAGTAAACCCTCATTCAAAATTACCTGATGGGTTTTGTTAGACTTTCCAATGGTTTCTAAATGCAAAACTTCAGTTTAGACTAAAGCACTGCACAGATTCACTTGTTTACTGAGAGTATTGTCAGTAATTATGATGTATCTTAATATGTTTGTTTTAGATCCCGATAAATCTTCATCCTTTGTTGGCAGTGGAGGGACATTTGATCCTTTGAGATGGTGGTACACAAGTCATGATCCTCTTAAAATTTTAAAAAGAAAAAAGTAAACGTAATAATTATTCAGAATCATTTGGAATTTTGTTTTGTTTCTGTGTAATGTACATTCATTACAATAGACTCAAAGAAAAATACTTTGTAAAATGGATCTAAAAATGGCTTTTGCAACCCACACTTTAATTTATATATTTATTATGGGGTCATTCACCCCCCTCACCCCTCACAAAAATATGTCATTATTTACTTTGACCTCATGTTACTAAACAGTTTGATTGATTTCTGTGGAACACAAAGACAGAAATGAATGGGAACCTCTGTACAAAAAATGTAGACCATACAATACAACTTGTGCTACAATCCAAGTCATCAGTCACATATTATTGCTTTGTGGGAGGAATAGCCAAAAATAAAACTTTACTACAAATATGAAAGCCACGTCATAAAAAAAAAAAGATATTTTGCTATCTCCTAAGCTATAAAGCCTCAGTCCCCATAAGGGATTTATTTTATGGAGAAGAGCAATTACAGTGAAAGCTCGGAATCACATGAGAGTTAATAAATAATGGTAATATTTTCGTTTTAAGGGAATTATTATTTATTAAAACAGAATTGATCAATTAATTTAGGATTTGAGAGGTGATCCTTAATAGTTAGCCCAGCTCAAATGTATGTTAGTAGTCATTGCATTTCCTATTGGTTTAATTTTGCTTCTTTAAAAATTGTTCTTTTCCTAAGTGAACCTGCGTGCTTATAAAGATCAGCACCTGTTGTTGTCATAGGCACATAGTCACATTGTCATGACTCCCGTAGTCATGCCATATAATCTCAGTTGCATTCTTGCATTCATGCAAATGTGCCATGGCAAGACTTCACTAATGAGGACACAGTTGGGAGTGGAAATGCCCAGGGAAAACACACACACACACACACACAAACATATAAATCTACTGTACAGATAGACAGAAACACTCCAATGAGCCGTAACAATATACCACTCATGTAAAGTATTCAGACATGAAGTCATGAACATATGGCCTCAACTCATTTCCTGTCACACTGCATAGATTATAGTAAAGGTAATTAGAGTCACTGACTGCTGTCAGGTTCCTTAGTAACTGTAGAATGTTTGTCATTGGTTTTGGCACATTCAGGCCTTTAGGCTGTGTGTGTCTGTTCACCAGTGTCAGAGAACCCAAGCTCTTTACTAAATCTCAAGCCAGACTTCAAGACAATGGCTTCATATATTCTTCACTGGAGAACTCTTTAGTTAAATTAGTTATTTAGCAGATGTCCAACCACTCTTAAAGCCAATATAAAACACATGCTGATTACAATTACAAACTTTGATGAATTTTTTGATCAATATAATAACATCATTTGTTTGAATTAGAAATCTTTTGTAGCAATATAAACATTTTAACTTCACTTTCAATGAATTTCATGTGTTCTTGCTGAATAGAGGTATTCATTTCTTTTAAAACAAATCCCCAAACTTCTGAACAGTGGTGTGCATTCTTGGGGTTTTTGTACTGATTTATTAAGGTATCTTCTCAGCACTAATTGTTTGTTCTCGTAATATAATTCCTAATATCCTAATCTCGTTATAATTCTTTTTTCTGCTGATGTCAGTTAGTTTATGTTAGTTCACTGCATTAGTTGCTTTTCAGGCATTAGAAAACTGTTGTAGGTAAAGCAGTCTTTCAGTAATGTTGCCAGTGGTTATTTACTTCAACTTCCAGGTCCCATCGCAATTTTTTTTTTGGTCTTTGAATATTCTGTTTCATTTGGAAAATTGATACAGCCATCACTTTACATAGTCAAATAGGTTGTGAATACAGTTTCATGTTGCCTTCAATGCCTTTCTCAAAAGTACAATGGCTGTACCTCTTAATGTTTCATTAAACCTCTTGTGTAATGTGTATATGTATACCTGTCATGTTTATATAATATAATATGTTTAAAAAAAACAAACAAACAAACAAACAAACAAACAAACAAAAAAATATATATTTATATATATATATATATTGAATGCATTACTGCAATAGAATCTGATTGCTGGCTGATTGTTTCCTCTATTTATTTGCCTTCTCAATGTAAGCTTTGGTATAAATCTAATCTATGCATGCAAAATAGCTGTCCTTTGTTTCTCTCTTTGTATCTTTGTATCTAATGCACTTTTCCCTTCCAAACTCAAATTCCTTATCTCACTCCTATCTATGATGTATTTAAAAAAAAATAACAAACTCTTCATTCTTGTCAGCTGATGATTGTCTCATACACAACATTTAAAATGTTTGTAGAATCTGACGTCTGTTCCTAAATGAGTTCAATTCCTTTGCAGGTTCTCTGGAGTTCCTCCCTCCAATCTGGGCAATAATACTAAACTAGTGGACTGGATGCCACAGAACGACTTGTTGGGTAAGTATAAAAAATATTTAGATATTTAAATATCTTTATATATTTTTATTCAAAACTGAGAATCCTGAACCAGGCTTTTAAAAAAACACATGATAATATTAATAATGATATTATTACATTATTAATTAAGAAATGGTTTAAAGCAATGATTCGGCTTATTAGAATGTACTTGTTTAAAGGCTTTTTATATTTTTTAAATTGAAAACTGATGATTTTTTTGCAGCGTGTGAGGGAGAGAGAGCTCATCCTCTTCATTGCTCTTTTCTGAATCTCTTAGGATAATGTCTCTGTTGTATAGAGGACACAAAGCCTGTGCATGTGTTTGTTTGTGTGAATGAGTTTCTGTTTCACCATGGGTTTGAGGTCACAGAGGGCCTTTATGTCTCCATCATTCTTTCTTTTCTCTCTTTCTCTCAATGTCTTTCTGCTGTCCGCCACACTTCCTGTTCTCTGATGACCTAGTTGATGCATTCTGTGCTTTTGATCTTAAATCAGATGCTCATCCGACCAAAGATAACCACAAGAAAAGTCAGTAGACAAGATTGACCCTAGGCATTTCTTCTCTGAGAAAACAAACAAACACTTACTGGTTTAAAGTTCAGCTGGACTGAACCTCAAGATCAGTGACACTTGGTCAGCACTGTCACAATAAACTGCACTGCATGTTGCTTTATTCATAAAATGACAATGTCCTGCCATCTCAGTATCAGGGAGTGATTCTGAACACACCCCACCCTATCCGTGAGAAACCTCGGACAAATTTACAAAAACGTATGCAAATATTACATTGATTTTCCTATGTGTCTTTAAATGTATTTTTAAAGAGATTTAAGAGTACTAGACGAGCTAATGTACAACTAGTGACTCTGAAAGGTCAATAAAACTCTTTGTTGATTGTAACTGACTCAGAGGAAGAAGTTAGCTAGTACAGGGAGGGATAGGTATAAAGGCCAAGAGTGATTCATGTTCACACAGAAGTTCAATCATTAGATAAGTATGGTAAACTTTTATTTTTATTATAATTTTTATTCTTTTTGTAAGACAATTATTAGTATTGTCAGAATAAAAAAATACCCAATACTAGTTTTTTAAGTTCACTCAACCCAAGTCACTGAGTAAATGCATTGTACAAATGACAAACATTACTGGGTAAGTTAGTCTAATAGGTAGACCACATTGCCTTTATTTGTTAAACAACTCACAAGACTAAGATATCCAGGAATAAAATAAAAGTGGTTGCACTTAGTCTAGGCCTCAAAACTAGAGCTCTTTACATCACAGTACAACGAATAACTAACAGTAATAATAAAACAACAAAAAAGTTGAAATGAAGTGAGAAAACAGAAAAATAATAATCCTATAAACAGTGACTACATAATATATTGATGCTGCAATGCATGCTGGGAACTAATAGCATGAACTTTCAACAATAGGATATTTTTTGTTCAGACAACTGGGTTTGACTAGTTCGGACAACATTTGGGGTAATGTTTTTGGTTTGACAAGGGTACTTATGTGGTTTAAAGAAAATAGCATTTTTTTGTATTTGAGACTCAAAAGGTTTTGTTAACTGGAAAATGTTCAGTTCTATTTTTTACAGTGTTCGTTGTACATAAATTGTAACTCTATTACGCCTTTACTATTCTAAATAATCAGTGCAGTGATTAATAAACTGAAGAAGGGAACCAAGTCATATCTAGAATGGAGAATACCATAAACAAATGGACTCATTTTTAGCCAGTAACCACTTAAAACACTATAGAAAATGTACAAATCTAGGTTTAATGGTGCTACATTTCATAACAAATATTACAGTGTTGTATTAAAGAAATTATATTTATTAATGTCACCATGATAAAGAAGAATCTTGTTTTTACTATGGTCTTAGTCAATATACCACCGTTAAACTATGATAACTGAGCAGAAACAACTATAATATTGTAAATGTTCTGCGATTCATGGTATTTGTTGATAAAATGCTAATTTTTTCAGTAATTGCAGTATTTCTCTAACACAGCCTCTGTTGTTCACTCACAGGCCACGCAAACACACAGGCCTTCTTGAGCCACGGTGGCTTGAACAGTATCTATGAGGCCATGTATCACGGTGTTCCTGTGGTGGGTGTACCACTGTTTGGAGATCACTATGACACTATGACACGAGTTCAGGCCAAAGGCATGGGCATAATGCTTGAGTGGAAAAGAATGAGTGAAGAAGACCTTTATACTGCCATGGTTAATATCATAACAGACAAAAGGTAATTCAGATGTGTATAAAATGCCTGTGTAAAATGAATAAAGTGCAACACACACATGCGCAGTCATGGTAAAACGTCTATTAAAAAACAGGTAATATAAATCCAAACCCTCACACACAGAGCCGGGTTAATGTTTAATGACTGTGGAATTGGGGTTACTCAAGTTTAATGGTAAACAAGACCTGTTGAAAACCCCACCATGGTGTCAATATTTGCAGAACCAAAGTCTTTAACACATCTAAATGTATAAGGAAACCAAATAACAATGTAGCCTAAAAAGGTATTATTTTACAGCTGAATTTAGCTGAATTTCAGTCCATGTTGTTCCTGAACCTGAATGACTTTCTTCTGGTGTAGAACACACAAAAGAAATATTTAGGAGAATGTCCTTGCTTCATTTTTCCATTAATGTTATATTACTCAAATATGTTTAGTTATTGATAAAAATTATTTATTTTGATCAAAATATTCTATATCTATTCAATTACTATTAATATTAAATAATTATTTTGATTTGCATTCACAAAGATACGAAGATCATATCTATCTTTAATGGGATAGTTCAATCAAAAAGAAAAAATATGTCATTAATTACTCACCCTCATGTTGTTCTAAACTTGTAAGACCTTTGGAACAAAAATTAAGATATTTTGTGATGCTTTCCAAAATCACTTTGTCATTCCCATAGACAGCAAGGATCCTTACGATCAAGGCTCAGAAACAATTAATGACAGAATTTTCATTTTAGGGTAATCTATCCCTTTGGTTGGTTTTCATAAAGCTATGGCGCAGTGCCATCTTGTGGCCTTTATAATCAAGATCAGCATCCTGTTGGTGTTGTGGGGTCTCAGATGTTCTGAAACTTCTCCATCTTTCTTTTTATCAAGGTATCGTGAGCGAGCACAGTTGATGTCTCAGATTCATAAAGATCAGCCTGGTCATCCAGTAAGTCGGGCAGTTTATTGGATAAGCTATATACTCCGTCACCGTGGCGCCGAACACCTCCGCTCGGCCGTCTATGAGATCCCCACCTACCAGTACTTCTTACTAGATGTCGCTGTGGTGATAGGAGTGTGCCTGCTTCTACTTGGCTACTTGCTATACCGAATAGTCAAGTGCATCCAATCACGATTGGGGCGCGGTTCATCTCCAGCAGAGAAGGAGAACGGATACTGTCATAATGGAATTCCAAATGGCAAGCACAAAAGAAATGGCCATGTTAAAAGTATGGAGAAGAAACTAAAGTAAAGCAATAGGAGAAATCAACACTAACGCTTCACTAAAGAGAGGAATTAACTACTCTTCACTCAAAGCAGGGCCTATCCAGGAAATAAATACATGGGTCATTAAAGAAACAAACCAACCATTATAACAATGAACTGTAAGTGGGAAGCCAAAGTAAGGAAGAATGGAAGGAATCCAGAAAACATAAATGGAAAGCTCCTGAGGACGTTGTTTTCCCTGTTGAATGGAGTTAATGTTCAGTTGTGTTCCTGAATGTTGAGTTTATCCTTGTGGAAAAAGCAGCGGTTTAGAAATGTATGTTTTTAACAAGAAACTATCATGCTATGGGGCATCAGGTTTTACTACATCCAAATACAACAGAGATCTTTAACTATTTATATAAATTTCATACATTTTCTGCACAGTGTTAACTGCTGTGCTCTGAATTTAATTTATGTTCTATATTTATGCTTCAGCACTCCGTCCCTACTTTGTTTTAATTTCTTCAGGAATAATAATTCTCAGATGTTAGCAAGCTAGCATATATGCTAGTGTTCATGTTGCCAGCCTCGCCTTAATCTTTAATATGCTTTTAGTTTTTGCTAACATTACAAACAGCCCTTGCTAATGCTGCTAGTTATGCTAGCTATTCAAAATGCTAGAGATTTAGGGATGTTAAACTTGAAATCTTCTATTTACAATAATTCGGGAATGCTAGGAAGCAGTGTACTGGTATACTAACAGTCCTAGAGCATCTTAGCCACTTGTTTTGTTGTTCTTAGCTCATTTTTATTTAATGGATTAATAGCAAAACTAGTTTCTGAAAAGGTGACACATCCCATAACACAATCCTTGTTTTGGTAGATATGGGTCCAAATGAGCAAAACGATACAACCCATACTATTGTGTTGCTTCATGGATGTTTAGGATTTGAAGTTTAAATTCTTCCTTACTGCAGTCATCTTTACTGAATGGTTTATTTTATTAAGCAAATCATTCTTAGGAGGAACATTTTTTTAAACGGGGGTATACAGTAGTTTTTATGTGTGAGTGCCTGTGTGTCTCGAAATGTCCCAAACAAACTGCATTTTTTATTAGAACGTGCATCAGATGAGTGTTGTTATCAAAGCAAAGGATTGTTTGCTGACAGGTTCCCACAAATCAGTAGGCCTAGAGTGACCTGGAGGAATTTGGTACTGTAGTGAATATTTCCCATGGTGCTCTATTGGTTCTTTTAAGCTTCAGCCATTTTCATTTACCATGTTTTGGTAACATGTCAATCTAACATTTAGTTGTGTAGCTTTTCAGGTATTTTGAGGTGGCAATAAAGTGAACTTCTGTAAATTATTTGTGCGTTAAAGTGCATTCTCAGCCTCAGAAGTTTTATTTTATTTTATAAAATGCCACTGGACAACCTGTTATAAAATCACATGCTGGTTTTACAACTCAATGTCAGACTGAACTGTTGCCAGTAATATTCTCTGTGTGATTGTTTTAATCTACCACAACACTGTTCATATAAACGTTATATTTCCCAGATCACTTTACAGTCAAATCACCTTAAGAACATAAGAAATCAAAACCAAAATGGCTTAAAAGAAGACTCA
This sequence comes from Enteromius viviparus, assembly GCA_032353835.1. NCBI lineage: Eukaryota > Metazoa > Chordata > Actinopteri > Cypriniformes > Cyprinidae > Enteromius > Enteromius viviparus. Next base: position 4,483,980 of record JAUCNO010000626.1, on the reverse strand, counting down.
CTGACGTTATAATAATTTAAAGCTGTTTTTACCACGAGGTTCAAAGCATTTCATCAGCCAAGCACTGTTTTAGACTGTCCATACTTGAAAATACACTGGCTGCAATATGGCTGTAAATGCATCAGAGCTATGACTGGTTAAACAGTGACGCACACTCACACACTTTGAACGTTATAAATGTTTTTTAGTTGTTTGTTTTGTATGATTTTCAGTATTAATATTAGATGGATAACAACAGAGGAAAAAGCTTCATATGGGCTCTAACCTTAAAAGCGGTGTGTGAGTGCTTATAGACTGTGATTTCTTATACAGTGCCCTCTACTAATATTGGCCCCCTTGTTCAATCTGAGCAAAGGTGGCTGTGAAAATAAATCTGCATTGTTTATCCTTCTGATCTTTCATTCAAAAAAATTTACACAATTCTAACCTATCATTGAAGTAAAACAACTGAAAATAGGGAACAATTTTTCTGATAAAGTAAATGTTTTTCTCCAATATTTGTTGTCCACAATTATTGGCACCCCTAAAATTTTTTAATGAGTAAAATATCTCTTAAGTATTGTATATCCCCATTCATATTCACAATTTTGAGCACTCCAGGGTGATTATGGACATGAAGTTATTCAGCCATGGTTTCTTGTTTCACAGAAATATATATAGAGGGAGAACAAAGCCCAAACTCCCTTAATCAACACAATAAGAAAAAACAAATAATATATTTTTGATGTGCATCAAAAGATAATTGAGCTTCACCAATTAGTAAATTGGCTTTAAGAATTTCCAATCAACATAAAATGTTACGAAGCTGCCTGGAAGAGGAGGTGTGTATCTATCCTCATAATACATGGAGAGGAGTAGATTTTGAGTGGCAAAGATTATCAAGGATCACAGCTGGAGAATTACAGAAAATAGTCGAGTCTCAGAAAACCTTAAAAAAATTGTCAAACAGCCCCTACATCAGCACATGTTGTACAGGAAGGTTTAAAAAAAATCTCCTCACTCATTCCAAAAACAATCTCCAGCATGTTCAGTTGTCAGACAGGAATGGAACTAAAAATGGGACTGGCTTCTATGATCTGATGAAACTATCAAATGATCTTTTTAGCAGCAAACATTCAAGATGGGTTTGTTGAACACAGGGTACTCCATGTGTACAATTAAATATACTGCTGTATTTTTGATGTTGTGGACCTATATTTCTGCTGGAGGTCCTGGATGTCTTGTTTAGACACATAATAACAAATCTAAAACTGACTGACTCTGTTATAAATCTTATAATGGGCCATGATTGGGTCTTCCAATAGGACAATAATCCAAACACAAACATAAAAAAAAACACAAGAATTAGTCACTGAGACCTGAACCGTGCAGAAAATGAGTGAGGTGAACTAAAGAAGAGAAGCATCATCATGGAGCTGTTAGGATCTGGAGAGATTCTGCATGAAGGAGTGGTCTCTTTTCTCTTATCAGGTGTTGTCCAAACTCTTCAGGTCTTACAGGAGAAAACTCAGAGCTGCTATCTTGGGAAAAGGACATTGCAATGATTGGGTCCCAATAATTGTGGACGTGTATTGGAGAAAAAGATTAATTTCATCATTAAATAAATTATCATTTTCAATTATTTTACTTCAATGATAGGTTACAATTTTTCTGATTTTTTTTGAATGAAAGATCAAAAGGATAAACAATGAAGGTTTATTTTCACAGCCAGATTTACCAAGGGTGCCAATATTAGTGGAGGGCACTGTATGTGAGGTGTGTATGCGTAAAGATTTGAATGGGTTTGCTTGAGCCTACTTGTGTCCAGCTTTGGCTTTATATACTGATCATTTAAAACCAATGCTCCAGTTCTCTTACAGTACATCGATGCCTTTCTTTTGTCTCTCGTAGTCTGTTTCCTGATGAAGTCCTTGTAGAAGGAGTTTAGTCTAATTTTTTAGTTTTTTTTTTTTTTCATGATGATTTAATGTGTGTCTGTGTTATGTAAATAAAAAGACAAACAAAAATACTAATGAAAAATAAACATTAAATATTTTGTTTGCTTATTCCTATGGCCTGATGATTCTCTTTTTAAAGTATCACCTGTGACATAAAAGGAAGTTCAGTAAGCTAGTCTGAAAGCACATGTGTGGCGTCTCACTTCTGTTCTCAAGTTACACTGTCCCGAAGTGGTTTGTTTCCCATGACCTCATTGATAACCCTTATTCTGCAAAATGTTCCTGCATGTTCTTTTCTGTTCTATCAGATTAAGTATGGTTTGCTACCTAACTATTGTTATCCTGTGAAAATGGTGAAGCGCTTATAATACAATTCACAATTTACAATAACTAACAGCAACGTACTTTCTGTAAGATTTCTTAGATAATAAATAACCGCGGGGGGAGTGTAAAACTACACGCCTGTTTGTTCGGCAGGTATCAGGTGTTGTTCTTATGTTTTCAGCACTGTCACATTAGATGGGTGTGTATCCTGAAGATGTGTGTGAGTTGATTAAGAGATAAACTGACACTTTATCCCATCTTTCTTAATTATTCACTGACAGTTTAGCATGTGATGTGCGTGTCTTAATATGCATGTTTGTGTTTGAAGGCAGTTCAGTGCTAATTAGACTGTTATTCTTGTGACAACCCATGCGCATTGGAAAAACATGCCTGTGGCGATGTTTCTGCAAACAGTTTTTACGTTTTTACAGTTTTTTTTACTTGTTTTGCCACCATTAAAAGTGAAATATTTAGTAAGTGGTGATAAAAAAAAATCATTCAGTTTATGAACATGAATATGAGTATGTTTTAGTAAGTTGATTGGTGTATATAAAAAGCTAAATTTAACCAAAGTAAATTGTAGATTAGTTGTATTTGCTGAAGCAACCATGCTTGTCCTTTCTAAGAGCTCTAGATTTATACAGATTTCCAAGTAGATAGTGCTCCAGGGACATGTTGCTTGAGTGGAAGTTCTAGGAGTGATGCTCTTAGCTTCACTTTTGGAGTCCTTGGTGAGTTCAGAGAATTGATATGTCCTGCAAGGTGGCAAACTTAATTCAATTTCCAGGTCAAAGGCTGTAAAACAGAGAAGCAAGTAAACGAGCATCAATTAGAGTCTTGAGAAACACTTTTTCTTCTTCATTCAGAAAGGTGACATGATTTGAGCCCGACAAGTTAATGAGGCCTCAACCCTTATCAGCTTGTCAGGCACAAAGTGAGGCACATTGCATGCTTTTGAGCCAATTACAATTGCCCTGACACCAACCACTTTAGAACCAATGGGAAATGATGTTATGACAACGCTGACTTGTTGATGGTGTCAGAGGAACATGTGGTCCCAAGCACTTCTTCTAAAAGGCAATAAGGGAAAAGGATAATATCATAGTGTGTGTGTGTGTGTGTGTGTGTTTTGTGCGTGTATAACAATTTCTACCTAGTTAACCAAACTCTGACCCCTTGATCAGGACAAAAAAATAACATTTGGTTTAGTGTTCTCTCCACTAGAGGGAGCAGTACTAGTCAGCTATTTCTTTTAAATTTAAACATAAATTGGGCATAATTTTACAGATGTTATATAGAGCAGTGATTCTCAACCAGTGGGCCGCGGCCCTCTAGTGGGCCTTGGAGCGCCATTCGGTGGGCCTTGCAGGCAGTGGTAGATTACTCCAAATTCATTTTTATTTATTTCTTAATAGAAAAATCTTTTATTTGTAATAATCTAATTATTCTTTTGAATTTATATGATCAA
>JAUCNO010000626.1:4452435-4466211 GCA_032353835.1 Enteromius viviparus | reverse complement strand
CCGACCAAGTTTGTGCGTACCGTCCAGCCAATTTTGTGGGGTGTCAGGCGCAATCACAGGGTAGCAGAGAAAATCTCGTCCAGAAAAGAAAATCACAGTCCTTCGCAGAGCAGCGGCTGCTAACGGCGCCAGCGTTCACCCCGGAAGTCTCATGTTGCTGCACCGTGGAAAACTCCTTTGCGAAGTTCTTCACGGTGTCGCCGAATAGCCCGGTCTGGACGATCGGTCCGTCGAGAAAGCAAACTTTCTCGGCTTCCTTCATCTCGGCCAGACCAAGCCATAGGTAGCGCTCCTGGGCCACCAGAGTGGACATCGTTCGACTCAGGGCCTGCGCCGTGGCTTTAGTCGCCCGGTTCCAGTTCCAGCACCAGCCCTGGGTCGGCACTTTCCTCATCTAGCTCCTTCAACGCCTTGGCCTGATGGACCTGCAGGATGGCCATAGCGTGAAGGGCGGAAGCGGCTTGCCCGGCCGCACTGTAGGCTTTAGCAGCCAGAGCTGCCGTAGACCTACAGGAGCCGGGCAGGAGGCGAGGGCGAGACTGCCAAGCAGAGGAACTGCGTAGGCACAAAAGCACCGCAACAGCGCGCTCTACCTGGGGAATTTCCTCGTAACCCTTCGCCGCTCCGGCATCGAGGGAAGTCAGGACGGAGGATGGTGACGAGACGGTTCTGGCTGTGAAAGGAGCCTCCCACGTCTTCGTCACCTCCTTATGAATGTCCGGAAAGAAAGGCACCCGGGGGGAACGTGGCTGTGAACCACGGCCCGCCAGGTACCAATCATCAAGCCGAGAAGCCTCCAGACTGGGAGGTTTTGACACCTCCAGTCCGATGTTCTCGGCCGCCCAAACAAGCATAGCCATCATCTCTGAGTCTGTCTCTGGGCGAACTGGACTGGACTCGGGACGTGGAATGGCTGACGATGCACCCGCCTCTCCCCAGAGGAGCAAGAGACGAGATCGTAGCACAGCCAGGGACAATTCCTCGCAATGAGACATTTCCCGGTCTTAATCTCAGTGTCTCTCCAAGACTGCAGACTGTGCTGCATCAGCCCTGGGGGGTTGGTCAGGAGATCAGCAAGATAGTGGTCCAGCATCCAGGAAAGTAGGAAAGAGAGAAGAGAAAGAGAGGGAGGATTTCTGAGTTGAAAGCTTTTGTAAACTGCTGAGGTCACACCTTCTGTAGGTCAACGACCAATGGTGTATTTGATGCTTTGAATGGAACTTTTATGACTCTTTGTTCCTAAGCATGCTAATTTGCAAACACACATGCAATGATCTGGACTGATGGAGGTACACACAAATTAGGGAGATTCTTAGAACACTGAATGTTGCAAAGATATCAACATATAACATACACTCTCAGTTAGATCGTCTGAATATGATTCCTTAAGTATCAAACACGAAATGGATCTGCCAAGGTGATGTTTAGATCACATGTTTTTTGTATATCAAAAACCTGCATAAGTACAGTATACAATAGGAAAGATAATAACAGTATACATTATGACTTAAAGGATATGTGTTTACTCAAAGAAAGTAAAGAAAGTTTGCCTGTGAATTAGTTTTGGGAAAGGTCCATTGTCTTTGCAAAAAGAGGACTAGTTAAGTTGAGTTCACATTCTTTTTAGCAATAAAACGGCGATTGTCATGGCAATAAAAGGCCTGGTTTACCTTATCAGTGGCCCATCGGGGGGGGGGGACACTAGTATTTACACAGACACTAGTATTTGCAGTTTGAGTTACCTCTTGGGTTGATGAAAGCGGCACCAAAGATTGTTAACACTTGTTAAATCTAACAACTAGTTTGTTGTTAGACAAACGCTACAGCAGCGGGGGTTTTTTTTGTCGTCCATGTTAACATGTGACAGCTTTCACACAGCACGTAGGGGCGGCACGGCAGAGAAACACAGCCTTCTGGCTGACTGTGGAATATTTAGTTTTGTAGCCACACCTACTGGGCAAAGGAGACCCAGAGGAAGCACAGCCAGAGCTACTCCGCTCTAGGTCTAACTCGGGGACGGAAGGACTCAGGTTCACTTAGTTAAGGAAACACTGAGATAAGGTGCACAGATGCCGTGGGAATGGCGCAAGCCGGCACCAGCTGTTCTCCTGCTCACCTGCTGTCTTTAGTGAAGACGTGGGAGGACACAGCTTCTTCTGCTGTCCACCATAGCAAATAAAGATCTGCTGGGAGCGTCTGATGCTCCGAGTGTGGTTAGTGTAGAGGCGCAGACCGCATACAGGACACAACAACTCTAAGGCTGGGTCTTTTTCCTCCAGGGGCAGAGCTTGCAGGTTCACTACCGTCATCAGAGAAGGCTTGTAGGTCCCCCACCCTCTTAATGGAAGCCAGCACAGTCAGAAGCGCTGTTTTCAGTGTCAGATACTTCAGATCTGCTGACTGAAGGGGCTCGAAGGGAGCCTGCCGCAGGCTATGTAGAGCGACAGCCAGGTCCCAAGAGGGTACAAGGTGTGTTCTCAGGGGATTAACCAGACGTGCACCTTTGAGGAACTGGACGATGAGTTGGTGCTTCCCGTGGGACGCACCCTCTTCTGGATCGTGGTATGCGGCTATGGCAGCGATACACTTTGAGAGTCGAAGGGGACATCCTGCGCTCCAACTTCTCTTGCAAGAAAGAAAGCACAACTGCGATTGTGTATCTCTGTGTCCCAGTGCATCCCTGCCAAATGATTTCTTGAACTCGTTTAGGGAATAGAACAAAAGGCTATGGGCAGACTTGGGGGAGGCGAAGAGGTTTATCTTGACGTGGCTATCTTGAAGTGGCTCCATATAAACTGGACTATCTGGGGTGGAGCCGCCATTCTCCAGGGTAGGTGGACCACCATGAGAGCTGATCGGGTGCATGGTTGATTATCACTGGAATGTGAATAGCGCGCAGCAATTTCAGCCTCTTGTGACTCCACAGGAGCAGATGGCGGGCGAGTTGTGACATGAGGCGGGAGCGTAGACCACCTTGTTTGTTGATGCACGCAACGACTGCTGTGTTATCCGTCTGGACCAGCACGTGCTTGTGGCGCAGCATCGGAAGAAAGCGATGCATGGCCATTAGTACGGCTAACAAATGGAGGCAATTGATATGCCAAAGCAGCTGGATGCCTGTCCAGGGGCCCGAAGCTGCCTGCCTGTTGCAAACAGCTCCTCAACCCATGGAGAAGGCATCTGTGTTTACCACGACATGCCTGGACACCTGTCCCAGGGGTACCACGACCCGGAGGAAAGCAGGGTTGGTCCACGGGCTGAATAGGCTGTGACACTGTGGGGAAACACCCATCCTGAGTGTGCCACGGTGCCATGCACATCTCGGTACTCGATCGTGTAACCATCGCTGAAGTGCTCTCATATGAAGCGGTGTGACTGCGGCTGCCATATGCCCCAGGAGCCTCTGAAAAGTTTTGAGAGAAACTGCTGTCTTGTGCCTGAATGTATCTAGGCATTTCAGCATGTCCTGCGCACACTCGCTGAGGAGGCAGGCAGTCATTTTGACCGAGTCCAGCTACATACCGAATTAAGAGATCCTCTGCACTGGAAAGAGTTTGCTCTTCTCTCGGTTGACCTGAGATAGTTGAGGATGCGGATGCCCATCTGCGTGACCTTCGTGAAGACGCGGGGAGAGAGGGACAGGCCAAAGGGTTAGACTTTGTACTAATATGCTCGACCCTCGAACGCAAACCAAAGAAGGGGTCTGTGTCGAGGCAGAATCGAGACATGAAAGTATGCGCTTCGGAGTGAGCATTTTGAATGGCAGCTTGAGAAGGGACCGATTCAAAGCTCTTAGATCCAGGATGGGTTTATGGGCACGATGAAGTAAGGACTGTAAAACCCTGACCTCATCTCGGCTGGAGGGACAGGGTAGATTTTGTCCTTCGCCAGTAGGACAGGAACCTCCGCACGCAGGATGGCAGAATCTATGTCTGAGCGTTGACCGCCGTGGTTAGGACCACTCTCATGCAGGTGTTTCAACACGTGCAAGGTGGTAGCAGCCTGTCCGGTGGCATAGTAAAACTTGCCCACCAGGGCGGACAACAGCTTACATGCCTTGGACGGGAGCCGCAGCTGACCTGGCCAGGCGGAGGCACTGCGTGGGCACAAGCGCACAAGGACAGCATGCTCCATCTGAGGGATTGCCCCGTACCCCTTTGCTGCACCGACATTGAAAATGGCGAGGGGCGAAGAGCCTGGGCGCAGGCGTGATGAGTAGGGGGCCCGCCACGACCTGGTAAGCTCTTCATGCACCTCTGAGAAGAAAGGCACTGGTGGAGAGCGGGGCACCTTCAAACCGATTCCTGCCGCAGTGCAGAGAAGCATAGCCGACAGTATGGCATTCGCCGCGAAGCGGTTTCAGGCTCACCATCTGACTCACCCTCTGATGCTGCTGAAGACATCTCATCCTCTCAGGGCGCTCCGAAGGACACACTCGGCCCTACGATGTGGTCTTCTTTTTTGATGATAGTCCAAGGTTACATGCTATATGTGCTTTTAACAATGTAAACCCCTCATTTTATTGTCATATTTTCAGTATATAGTATGTTAGGTTAGCACCTTTCACCTAACTTTTCAAGGACTGGCAATGAGACAATTGATGTTTTTCACTGCTATTTGAATTGCTGCGTTTGTAGTGGTTGCAAACTTGTAAAAGTTGATTGGATGTCAAAACATCCAAATGCAGTTTGCAGTTGCTGTCAGTTACAGTTTCAAACTTGTGCAGACTCTAAAAACAGCTCTTGGTTGGAAATGGTGCATTTTTATTTATTTAAATATGTATGTTTGTTTTTGAGCACATCATTTGCCTAACTGTTTCTCTCTGATTGATTGACAGTTGTGTTTCCAAACCAGCCGCATCATCAGAAGTGTCACAGTCAATTTCGTCCCCTATCAGTTCCCCTCGAGTGAAGAGACAATGGAACCATGGGTAATGATTCCAGAACTGGAAAGCAATATTATAGAATATTATAAATTCACTTTAGAATGTGTTTGAATGATTCTTTCATTCTGTCATTTGCATCATAATGGCAGAGCCACTGGTCATGCATGGTTCCTTGCTCTAATAGGGGACAATTTTGCCAGAATAGGCATGAGGTATTCTGGCAACAATTACTGCCTCACTTCATGCCGATGAATATAAATGAAATTGCAGCATGGCAGAAATATAGTGCTGATGCAAACCATAACCCCCCCCCCAAAAAATGGATATTAAAGAGTTTCATGTTATTTGACCTTTGGCCATAATGATTCCCACGTGATAACATGGTGAAATTAGAAAATGGGAAAACATTTGCTGAGGGTGGGGTCTAAAGATTTGAATAAAAATGTATATTACACAACAATATCTCTATTAAGGGACATAACACAGCTACGTTTGCACAGTTATGCATCTAAAATGTAAAAAGTAAAGTAAAACAGTTCTATTTTGCCTAGACAGGCCCTATATAATCTAAGCTATTACTGTGAGAACGTACAGTTTGCACTGACAGCTGCAGTAATTTAACCCACTTTAACTCTGAACACAGGCTTCCCAAACTTGTTGCCGTTCTTCGCTGACAACCATTCCCAAAGAGTGAGAGCAAGCAAAAGAAACAGAAAGAATGAGACAGATAGAAAATGTGCAATGTGGGAGAAAATGTAGCAAGGGAACCATAGAAGAGGCACAACATGTTTCAAGGGTATAGCCAGTGGCGGTTTTACATTAATTTACTCCCTGGTTGAGACCCCGTCTCTTTTTTTATACTATATATACAAATATAATCAGAAATGCATTTATTTTTAATAAAAATTAAAAAATAATCGATAAATTTGAAAATAAAATATTGGGTAGGGTTAGGGAGGACTTTATTTTCCCAATAAAGGTGTCAACCATGGCATATATTTAATGATGTGAATTACAAAAAAACATTTAAACTCAGTTAGTTGCATTCTGTTTTATAATGCACTTCAATACTGAGGTGCAGATAATTGTCACTTGCAACAAGTGGTATAAAGATCAGAAAATGCTATGCGCATTTGGCATAAATAGCCGCTGCCAAAAAATAATGATCCCAAAACTTATTATCCATATGAAATTGTCAGATATGAAATTTATGTCGCAATAATTGACTGATGTTTGATGCCGTGAAGGATAGTGTATACTGTTATGTTTTATTTTTTTAAAGATTAGCCTAAATGTGTGATATAAAGAAAATATATTTTAAAAACGATTTATACAGTAGTATTCTAAATTAGTTCTCAATTATTAAAATGACTAGACTATTCATTATGTTTTATGTTTAATACTTGAATTTTATATTCTGCTGCAAATATGTATTGGTGTTGTATTGTTGTTTATAAAGAATTAATGTTAATTATTAATAATAATAAAAAACACCCACAGATAACACACACACTATTCCTAAATCCATGATACATCCATGATAAGCGGTGTTGAAAATGACCCATCACAAGAGCGAAGAGATCTGACATTTGATCCTTGCCTTCAAAGTGTACTTGAGGAGCTATTTAAATGCTATAGTCACAGGTAGGCTATGATAGATAATAGAAAACTGCTTAGGGGCGCAGATGTTTCCCCCTCCCCCCAATTAGTGCTTGTGCTGCCCCCACCTGTCATGAAAAAATGCCGACCCGGACGGCTGCCCCGTTTGCCCATGCCTGAAACCGCTTCTGTGTATAGCCTTTGACATCCCCCAGCTGAGAATGCTATGTCAATCATATTCATAAAGAGCAGTGCAAGTGACTGCAGAGGTAGTACATAGTCTTTTAATGTTTTATATGTAGATGCAATGTCAGACATTACAGCTGATTACTGAAATATTAAATACAAATCATTTATTATTAAATCAGCAAATTATTTATAAATGCAGTTTATCTGGCATTTCCTGAAACTTTATAATATTGAAAATGTGGCAAACTATCCCTATTATTTTCATTCAATTAAAATTGAGGTGGTCTGTGAAAAGGTCTCTAACTATATAGGCTCTCAGATTCAAATGAACCTAAGAAAGGAAACAAAAAAGCAAAAAGGAAATCGGGTGACACATAAAAGAATAAAATCTCTCTTTTAAGCTTAACCTCAGATAACTCTTGATCTACTAGCTCACTGGTGTTTATATTTGTCATAAAACCGTGATTGCATTTGTTGTGCGCCAGGCACACAGTAAGCAATAATATTTACAGCCCTCTGTAGTCTATTAAAGGAACAGCCTTGGAGGATAAGGGCAAGCAAGCAATCAATAACCCGGATGAGGCTGGGATCCGATTGGCTGTAAAACAGACTATACAAAACATTAAACAAGAAGACAAATAAGCCGCATATGAGATATATAAAGTTCTCCCCTGGTTTTAAGGCAATGCTGTAAAAGCCTGACAATGTGCTCTACAGTGTATTACATCAGTGTCGTCTTATTTATCAGTATTTTTAGTCTTGTTTTCCAGTAAACATAAAAAATCATCATCAAATGAGAAAAAAAGACTAAATATAATTTCAAATTAAGAAAAAATTTCTAAGAATACAATAATTTTAAGTACAATCTGAAGTTTATTTATCCCTATGGCAAATGTTGCTTTATAATTCATTTTAAGCATAAATGTACCAATAAGCACTGTTTATTCTAAAAAAGAAGAAAACCAGTGGGTGAGAATATGAAATGAAGATAAGTAAGTAAACAAAACAAAAAATAATTAAATTATATTTTATATTTTCTGTTTTATTATGGATTCTTTATGTGTGTTTGTGTGAATGACCTCCCAATATTGTATTTTGTTTTATATAGAGTCAACATGGATTAAATTAGGACAACAATTTTACTTTTATTTTTAGGTGAACTATTGCTGTGCTTGATTTGTCATTAGAGGTAGAAAATTCAGTGCTCCATTTTGGGGTTTTTAAATGGAACACTCACATGCTTGGAATCTCTGCTTGGAATCTCGGATCGCCTTGTTCAAACCCTAGTGGAGAATTTAAGATGGCTGCTCCCTACGTGAAGTGAAAGATATAAATACTAGAATATTTATAAAGCTTATGTTATAATCTCATGTCATTAGTGAGTCATACACGCATTCTGTCCAATATAGCACTTTGATTTTTTTATATTTTGTAAAACTTTCACTGTGTTTTTACAATTTTGACTTTCCATTTATTGTTACTTCATAGAAAAGCATTGAAAATTTTACTTTTTAAAGTTTTTGCATTTGTGCTCCATGGAAGAAGGAAATTGGATCATTGTGAGCATAAGTAAGTGATTCTTGCAACAGTTTACTTTTTTCTTTAATTTATCTTATTGGAGATTGGTCCATTTTGGCTAGAGGAAAAAAGAAGTGTTTTTTGGAAGGTTTTTTGCATTTTACCTTTCAAATGTGATGTCCCACTTAACTAATTGTGTCATCTGGTTGTTTTACATAATCAGAAGTCATCAATGATGAAAGTCTGGAGCATCTGTCTCTGTTATAATGAATGACCAGTAACCATGTCTGAGATCACATTCTGTTTGGTTAGAGGTCTTCAAAGAGCTCTGTCTCTAGACAGATTTATTTTTTTTGCTTTTTTTTGGGTCAGGCATCTAGCACAGCACTTGGGCGGTTGCTGCTAAAGCCTACTGATGGGCTGCTCATGTGGTTGACATGTTTGAGGGTCAGTGTGTGTCAATGATTTTTTTGCTACGGTCTGTCCACCAAACAGATGGCACTCAAATGTGCGTGTTTAAGTGCTAGTTCTGTGTGTGTGTGCGTTTAGTAGCCTGTCTGGATATCTGATAGACATAGGCACTGCACTCCACAAACACTGATATTAAACTATTGATCCATCTGTCACATCAGGTCATAAATAATGTGTGTGTGCTGTGGCTCTGCAGAAAAGTCAGCGGTTTGTTCCAGGGTGTATATGTGTGTGTGAAATTAATGTGTGTTCTTGGAGGTGAAGGCTAAGACAGGAGCTGCATTGATCGGAGGAGAGGAGAGGCTACAAGGAAAAGATGGCTGCAGCTGTTGGAACCTTGTCACAGAGACACACAGACACACACACACAGAGACTAATGGACAAGCAACTATACACACACACACACACACACACACAATCTCTAATACAAACACAAACCAGTGCTTCCAAAGACAAAGAGTACAAATCGAAAACAAACAAACAAGAAATCCTGCCATAACTCTCGTTTGAACAAATGCGCTCACGGAAACCTGTTTATCCTCTATAAACAACAGTCGTGTCCTCCCTGTATAGACCGCAAACAAAGAATGTCCTCCATGGCCACTAGGTACAATTAAGACTTAGTACAGGACAAAGTGAATAAAGAAAACATTGTAACACAGATTGTGTGTGTCACCACACACTGGCACCAGCCTACATTTAAATGTCTGTGTTTTTCTGAAAAATATTTGTTATTTGCAGATACGGTCACTCCTCATGCTTTACTAGGTAACAGGTGAGCAAGGGGATACTTATACTACTATTCTACTTTTACTGTGGTTGCCACACCTCAAGACATTGATCAGATAATATATTACAAGTTTTTTTCTGGTTTTTATACTTAAAACGCTATTGTGAGTATCTTCCAGATATCATCCAACAGCTACTTTGTTCATTCCAAAATGTAATTTTAGACCTATAATGGAGGCTTAAGCCATTGATAGCAGACTAATTCTGCACAGGGCTTTCTGTTCGGTACACATACAAACCGAATGATTCAGAAAAAAAGAAGAAGAATAAAGTGTGTAAAATATAATGTTTTCAGTGCTAAGCTCAACAAGGGAAGTATAACCAACGGGACAGGCTACGTGTTGTCTGCCACTTCCAGCCCCAAACAGACGAAACTAGAAACGCACACATTAACGTTACAAACCTGTACATCAACGTTTCCACCTGTTGCAACAACTAAAACTATGATCAGGTGCAGCTACGCCCGGCGTAGACTACGTGCGTTCTTGCTGACATGTTCTCATGTGCCACCGCGCCATGATTTCACTGAGGAGACATTTACTAACAAGCCCGTTTTTCTATATGAAATCTCCCTATATGTTCCATGACAGATTTCTTCAAATAAACATCAAAAATGAAGTTTTTAAAGTGTTTCTGAAAAAAATGAAAGTGATTGCACTTTTGCCTCCGCGTCCTGCAGCACACTTCAGCCTCTCTGCACAAACTTATCTTATTCTTAATTATCTTAATAAAAAAACAAAACGAAAGATAATAATTTTGACATTAAACACAAAACTGAACTATTTTAATTAAATTTTCTTTGCCTGCAGATTAATGTCCGCCTATAGACAGCGCCTTATCGTTTTATTGTTGTATTGCATCACTCATAGATTTAACGTTTAACATAGAGTTTAAAAAGATGTAACTGCAATCATTAGCCTTGATTAGTGTCACGACTGAGACACAGGAAGGTGTAGGGATCCATATGCAACAATGTTTAATGTTCATGCGCATACAGAGTAAAGCAGGCAACAAGGTCGGTAACAGCAGACGACCATATCAGAGGCAATAGCAATAGAATAAACAGAGTTTGTGGCAAATGGTCAGGCGATGAGGCAAACTGAGTCCATAGGGGTGAGGCAAGGGCCTTGGTCCGAGTGCAGGCGAAGGTCCAGATCCAGGGAGACACCGAAAAACAACAAGGACATGGGAAAACACAGATGGCTAGACAACGGGGTACATTCAACATTGACGAGCGAGTTCACAATGAAAGAAAGGTGCTTAAATACAAGAAAGAGGGGCAGAGAAACAGATGAAAGACCACGACAAAGAACAAGCTGTGCAGATACATGAATAAACTATTGAGACAACAGCCAAGGTGGGTGGAGACATGAGTTCATTGATAAAGTCCGGGCATGAAAAAAGAAACATGAAACACAGATGCTGGAGTGCCATCCAGTCCTCAGCTGGTGACTCCAGCTAAACATAACAATTAGCTCATAAAGCTTGTCTCTTGTCAAAAGGCTCATGGCGACCACAGACTTTGATGAACACTGCTGAGGGCCTGCACTGAAGCACAGGCTGCCGTCCTTTGAGACACTAAGATGATGATCAAACGCCAGGCAAAACTAAGTTCTACACCAGGCCTAAGCCTTGACTTTTCATGTATCTCAAGATCCATGGATTGCAACAGATCTCTTTCTCAGCTCTCTTTTCCTCGACAGAGCATCAGAGTCAGGACCTCTTTTGGAATTGATTACTCTTCCAACCAGGAAGACATGATTGGCAAGCCAAGGCCTAGGAACCATCAGGACTTCGAGACTGCATCGGACCCTCAACAAAGAGGCAATGCAAGTATTGCACATATAACTAAATGAAACAGAGGTTTAGTATTAGTCATTGAATCAGTTTTGAACGGCACGGATGGTTTTACAGGTGGTCAACTGACTCTCTTTTCATAACTTAAATCCTAGCTCTTTCTTAATGGTTTACCCTTAAGGCTTCTTTGCAATTTCCCTTTGTGTGAGTGTATTAATACGTGTCTGTTCAGTCATGTGAGTTAACATAGGAGTTAATAGAACTTTTGCACAAATTACATGAGTTTCTGATTCTGCCTTGGAAATAAGTGTCCTTTTACGATTTTGGCCCTTGCTACATGCTCTAATACAGTGCTACTGTAAGAAGGCATATTTCTGTGGCCAAGAAATATCACTTCTTAATGACACTGTGTTTGCTAAATACTTACTGCATAACTAATAAGAAGTTACTGTGGAACTAATAGGTTGTTCTTTATTAGTCACTACTATTAGCTACTAAGGAATATGTGTTAACTACCCAGTATGTATTTTGAAATTGTGTTAAGTAATAATTAGTTAATCAGTAACTATTAAATTCAGCCAGGCCTCCTGAGGAACTACAAATAAGTAACTACTAATGAACAGCGAGGCACCATGTAAGGTTGTGGCCCTTTCTTCTTCTTTGAACTGTTAGATCTGCAATTTAAAAGTTTATTAAATGTAAATAATTGCTGTAGATACCACATTAATGAACTGTTAAAGTGAGAAGAAAGTTGTGTCTGAAATCTGCTTTATACATTTTTTTGGGGGGGTTAAACAATTGCTCGAGCATCCACTGTCATTAGGTGTTGTCTGCAACCAGAAGCTCTGGATGGGACCCCATACAAGTGCTCTGCCAACATACCTCAGGTATGTTTATGATTTTATATACATTACGTGTGTCTGGTTTCCTTAGGACATTTCACATCACTACTATAAACTAATGCTAAATAAATGACAATGACTGAGGAGAATTGAGAATAACTGAATTATAGAATAGTTCTAACATTTAAACCAAAAAAAACAATCGCCAGGCAGCGCCAGCATTTTTAATTTATTAATTAAAAAAATAGTAATTTATTTATTGAAACTAATAAAAAACTACATCTAAAATGTAATTCTCCTTAGTATTCTTCTCTTCTCAAACAGGGGTTTAAGTTTATAATGTAAAAAAAAAATTATTATGCTACGATTCTAACATTGTTATTGTCACCAACTGTGGCTCTCTGCGACCACCAGCAGCAGGAACCTTCGCCCGAGTATTAATTTCTACCCGGACTGAATCACCCGCACCTCGGGTGATTCACGGCAGGTGTGCCGTATTATTTTGCCTTTATAAGGCACGGACTTTAACTAACTCACTGCGAAGTCTTATCGTCCAATGGAGATATTTCTGAGCATTCTTTCTTGTGTTTGTTTTTCCGTGTAGGACCCAGTACTGCATCTCGAATCTGATTCTTGCTGCCTGCCTTTGTGACACTGCCTGTTTACTGAATTGTCTTTTGGATTTTCTAAGTTGTTCCTGTTTTGCTGGTGATCTTTATTAATTACTCATGGGTTCCCAGTGTTTTCACTTTAGAATACAGTTCCAGGTTCTAAGTAATTGCTTCCGAGTTATGTGGGAATTCTTGATTAATTTTTCATGGGTTCCCTATATTCTCATTTCTCCTCAGTCATTGTCATTCATTTAGCATGACTTTATAGTAGTGATGTGAAATGTCCTAAGGAAAACAGACACACATAATGTATATAAAATCATGAAAATACCTGAGGACAACACATCTGAAAATATAAACAAACACATCTGAAAACACTTGGCTTCTTCTAAATTTGGTTTCTAATTTACTTTTTACATTGACCTCATTTTAAATCTGACTCCAACAAGTTCTTTGAGAATAAATTTAAATGATAAATTTGGATGCTGATCTGAAGATTGGTTGCATCATTATTTAGAGACTTGATTATTTTGGATGAGCTATACTTTCATTTACCCGTTCATTGTGGACCTAATGTCGTCTGAGTCTGGCGTCCTATCTCACAACATAAAAACGGCCAGTTCTGATAATTACTCAGCGGTTGGAGGTGGATTAATATCTCCTTTATCAGCTGCCAACTGCTTGCCTTTATCAAAGAACATAGTTTATAAAATCCTTGCCTACCCAACATGTCAATTTCAGTGATAAGCAGAAATCAAGAGTTTTCAGATAAAACATGACAACTGCTCTATTTTCCTGCGGCCCAGTTTTTTCAGTCTTTTCTTGTTTTTATGCGCACAAAAGCATCCGTGCAATCTACTGGTCTCAAATGAGCTCAGCACTCTAAAATGAATCAAGAAATAATGTTAATTTTTTGTTAAAATTATATCAAGCCAATTACACAATTAAACAATGTGAATCTAATTCAATTTTAATTTACACTCAACAAAAATATAAATGCAACACCTTTGTTTCTGCTCCGATTTTTCATGAGATAGACTTAAAGATCTAAAATTCATTCCAGATACACAATATT